>CM046441.1:32963088-32975306 GCA_025506515.1 Flaveria trinervia
ATCTTATAATGTGTATGAGGATGGCCGGTGGTAGATCTTCAAAGGCTTCTAGAGGTGGAGGTTATGGAGGACGTGGTGTTGGACCATGGGTCACAAGAGGAAGGCCTTGAGCTGAGGAGGTGGCTCATAAAGAGCCCGAGACCCCTCATATAGAGGGTGGTGATGAGAGTGATAATTTGAGATAGCACGGCTGGAGCCAGATCAGGTGACGCCTCTGTCATGAAAGATCAAGAGATACATCCAAGGGTTGCCGGTGGATATCCGTAGGCAAATGATCCCTGCCCGGCCGAGCACGTATAGGTCTGTGGTGATCTAGCAGGAAGGTTGTATGATGAGCTGGTGGTGGTGGCGGCTGAGGTCAACAAGAAAAATGGTGGTGATAGAAATTGGAATGGGAAACGGTTTGGACATGGCATGGCAAGTGTGGATGACTGGCAAGGTTGTGAGGGTGGATGACTGGCAAGGTTGTGAGGGTGGATGACTGGAAAATGGTCACACCCAATGTTAGGATGAAGAGGTGTGGTAAGTGCATGAAGTAGCACACCGGAGAGTGTAGGCTGGGATTCAATGTCCGGTGTGGGAGGACCGGACATGTGGCAAAGAACTGTGGGGTAAAGAGGTGCTATAACTGTGGCGAGGAGGGTCATATAGTGAGGGAATGTAAGAAGCCAAGGGCTGAGGGTTCTAGGATAGGAAAGAACTCTGGACTGAGGGGCAGAGGATGAGTGCCAGGGCATTCATGACGACTCAGGAGGAGGCTAGGACGGATCCTGATGTTGTGTTAGGTACGTTTATAGTAAATCAAACTCTAGCTTCTGTGTTATTTGATTCTAGTGCTAGTAAGAGTTTTATATTTGTTGCTTTCTATGCTAAATTGCCTATTAGTAGTAGGAGTATAGATAAGCCCTTCGATGTAGAAACTACCAAAGGTAACTCTACCAAGATTTCCGAGATGTTGGAAGGCTGTGACATAGAATTAGAAGGTCATAGGTTTCCTGTTAAACCATTTGTGATGACCTTAGGTGGTTTTTATGTAGCCCTATTGATGGTTTGGTTGGCGGATTACAAGGCGAACATTGTGTGTTGCAAGAAGATGATTCAATTGATAGTGCCTAACGGGAGTTCAGTGATAGGTTAGGGTGATCGAATGACTATGATACCGAAAGTGAAATTGATGGCGGTGGCGGGAAAGTGCTTGAGGTGTGTATGTAGTGCCTACTTGGCCTATGTGAAGGATGTGGATACGCCAACACCATAACTAGCAGATGTATAGGTTGTGTGTGACTTTCCAGACGTGTTTCCAAAAGATTTAGCAGGTGTGCCATCGGACCGCAAGATCGAGTTCCAGATTGATTTGATACAAGGTGCCCAACCTGTTGCGAAGTCACCATATCGGTTGCCTTCAACTAATATGAAGTAACTAAAGCAGCAACAACTGCAAAAATTGCATGATAAGTGATTCATTAGACCGAATATATCTCCTTTGGGTGCTCCGCTCTTGTTCGTGAAGAAGGACGGTAGTATGAAGATGTGTATCAACTATCGTGACTTGAATAAGATGACGGTGAAGAATTGGTACCCATTACCAAGAATTGATGATATATTTGATCAGCTACAAGGTGCCAGTTGGTTCTCGATAATATATATTCAATCTGGCTACCATCAGTTGAAAGTGAAGGAACAAGATATTCCTAAAACAGCTTTTCGCATGCGTTATGGACACTACAAGTTTATCGTTATGTCCTTTGGTTTAACAAATAAACTAGCTGCTTTTATGGACATGATGAATCGAGTATGTCAGCCATGTTAGATAAATCAGTGATTGTGTTTATTCATGATATCCTGACTTATTCAAAGTGCGAGGAGGAGCATGTCGGTCACAATCGAGAGGTGTTGGAGATGTTGAGAAAGGAGAAGTTGTATGCCATGTTCTCCAAGTGCACATTCTGGTTGCACGAAGTTCAGTTTTTAGGTCTCGTAGTGAATCCCAAAGGGATTATGGTATACCCGGCAAAAGTAGAAGCAGTGATGCAATGGAAGTCGCCAAATACGCCACTCAATATCTGGAGTTTCTTGGGGTTGGTGGGATATTATAGGAGATTCATCCATGAATTCTATAAGATGGCTTCTCCACCGACTAAGTTGACCCACAAGGATGTAAAGTTTGCATGGGAACAAGCTCAAGAGAGTGTGTTTCAAGAGTTAAAGCCAAGGTTGACTCAAGCTACTGTCTTATCGTTACACGAATGAAGCGAGGACTTAGTGGTTTATTCAATGCTTACTACTCGTGGTTGGGTCGCATGTTGATGCAAGGAGGAAAGGTTATAACATATGCGTCCTCATAGTTCCAAGTTCATGAGGTTAACTATCCTACTCATGACTTGGAGTTAGCAACTTGGTCTTTGCACTAAAGATTTGGAGGCACTACCAATATTGGACGAATTGCACCATCTTCACTGACCATAAGAGCTTGAAGTACTTCTTCAAGCAAAAAGACTTGAATATGAGGCAGAGGTGATTGTTGGAGCTCATAAAGGATTATGATTGTGAAATTCATTACCATTCGGGCTAGGCCAACGTGGTGGCAGATGCCCTTAGTCGAAAGGTGAGACCCGACCCAATTCAGGTGATGGCTTATCAGTTGATTATAACCTCTGACGTGATGACACAAATCAGGAGTTTCAAGATGAGGCATTGAAAGAAGATCGCCTTAACTTCGAAAGGATGAGAAGTATGGTCTCGGAGTTGGGTAAAAACACTCATGGTGTTGGAACCCAATTCGGAAGAATGTAGATCCCTCGTTACGGAGACATATAAAGGAAGATAATGGATAAAGCTCATAAGACTCGATACTCTATTCATCCTCGTGCCACAAAGATGTACCAAGATATGAAGAAAGATTATTGGTGGACGGGTATGAAGCACGATATAACAGGGTATGTGAGTAAGTGCCTTACTTGCTTACAAGTGAAGGCCGAGCATAAGAAGCTGTATGAGAAGATCCAACCATTGGATATATCAGAGTGGAAGTGGGAGCATATCACTATGGACTTTATTACAAAGTTACCACATACCAAGAGAGGGTATGATACCAAATTTATGATCGTTGACTGTCTGACAAAGAGTGCTCACTTCCTATGGATCTACGAGACATATTCATCTGAGAGGCTGGCGGATCTGTTCATTAATGAGATTGTAACTCATCATGGTGTGTAGGTGTCTATCGTGTTTGATCGTGCCACCCAGTTTACATCTAAATTTGGAAGAAATTCAATGACGTGATGGGACGAGGTTACATATTAGCACGTCCGATCATCCTCAGACGGATGGTTAGTCGGAGAGGATGATTCAGATGTAAGAAGATATGTTCGGGCATGCGTCATCGATTTTGGAGGAAGTTAGGATGACTATGTTTTGTTAGCCGAGTTCTCATACAATAATAGTTATCATTCCAGTATCGGTATGCCCCCTTAAAAGATGTTATACGGTAGGAGATGTAGAACACCCGTTTGTTGGGGTGACATTGGTTGGGAAGAGTTGGGAAGTATTGAGGTGATTGAGGCTATGGCTGAGAAGCTTGAAAAGATCAAAGCCTTTATAAAGGCATCCAAAGATAGGCAGAAGTCATATGTTGATAAGAGAGTAGACCCACTGAGTTCCAGTCGGTGCTAGAGTTATGTTGAAAGTCTCACCTTGGAAAGGTATCATCCGGTTCATGAAACATGGCAAGTTGAGGCCGAGATACATAGGACCTTTCCGAATCATTGTTTGAGTAGGAGAGGTGGCCTATAGGTTGGAGTTACCCGATGAGTTAAGTGGAATTTACCCGACATTCCATGTATCTCATGTGTGGAAGTGCTTAGTCGATAAGGATATGGTTGTACCACTGACGATATTGATATTGATGAACGGCTCAATTATGTGAGGAACCAGTGGCAATCATCGATCGTAAGGAGAAGAGGTTAAGGAAAAAAGTGGTTCTCTTGTGCTTGTACACTGGAAGCATAGGAAAGGATATTAGTGTACATGGAGACTGAAGAAGAGATGAGGCAGCATTATCCCATTTGTTTGAGGAATAACAGATTTTGGAGACGAAACCTATATAAGGGGGTGGACTTGTAACACCCGAATATTTTTAATAGGCAAGGAAAGAAAGAATAAAAGTGAAGAAAAAAAGGAAAGACAATTTAACCCATGTTGAGGGGTTAAAAATCTCAAAAAGGACAAAAGTATAAAACGTTGGTGCATAAGTGGGCATGGCCGCCCACACTCCCTGCACACTTCCTTTCATTCGGATTTTCTAGAGAGAGAAACAACAGAGCTTGGGATTTTGAAGAAGAAGAGCAAGGATTCGAATTCGAGGTAAGAATTCTTTGTTTTTGGTTATTTTTAGCTGGCCTATGCCTTGGTTACATGCTTATGTGTGTTGGTGTGTGTGTTCGGGTTTGTGTTTTGTGGGTTTTAGGTGTTTGAACTCAATTGCATATGGGTTTGAAGGAAGTTATACCTAAAGGCTGCTAAAGTGAGTTCTAGAACCCCCTTTTTACATTTTTTAAATGATTTTGGCCCTAGAAATGCATGTGTGAATGTTTTTATAAATGTAGGTGTTACACCTGTATGTGTGTGGGTATGTGTGATGCGGGTGGGTTATGATTTTGGGTGTTCTTGATGTATTGATGACACCATGTTCTTGTTATGATGCTTAGAATGATTAGAACTAAGCTTAGATTATGATGGAATTGAATTTGGCTATGAATCCCAATGAATTTTGGTTAGTTAGTTGCTCATGCGCCTGAACAGTGGCCCATGCACCTAATGGTCTAGACGCCTAAGTGTTTTCCCTATGTGCCCAAATAGTTCCCAGGCGCCCAGATTGCCTATGCGCCTGCATAGTGCCCATGCGCCTAGAAATTTTGCCCAGGAGACTAAGTGTTGAGTCAGAACTTTACCCATGCGCCTGGAAGGCCATGCGACTGCATAATGCCCATACGCCTAAGACGTATGAGTATTTTTTTTAGTTTTTTGGGGAAAATGTAAAATGTAGGCTTTAACTTGGATCTTTCCAGGGGGTGATGTAAGTTGACCTTATGATGATGGGTGATATATGTTATGTCATGTATGAGATGTGATGTGTATGACATGGTTTTGTTTTGTTATGTTCCTTATTATGTTGTTTATTTTTCGTGGCTTTGCGTGGTATGTGTATGACTATAAATAGAAAGTATTGTGTAAGGTAAAGCGAAAGATAATGAAAAGAGGAACGTAAAGAATGAATGAATGCATGCATTAATGGAAGAATGAATGAATGGATAAGTTTTGCTTCAGTGCTGGTGCCAGACTATGTGTGTTATGGAAGTCAGATAAAGTTCGGCCCAGTACCCGCTTTTTGCTTACGTTTGGGGTGAACTCTTGTACGGAATCCTTGTTGCTTACCCCAGTGCTAGTGCCAGGCTATGTGTGTTACGGAATCCTTGTTGCTATACTATTCAATCAATCAAACATAGATCACTGATCCTAACAAGTGGTATCAGAGCAGGTTAATCATTGATCGATCTAACATTTGATCATTGAAACTGCTAATTGATATCTGTGTTTGATTGAATTAGCGTATTTGCAAGAACTGGTTATAGATTATTGAATTTCTGCCGCTTTCGTTCATTTATTTTGAGATCTTCTGGTTCAATTGGTTGTTGCGTTTTTGTTCTAAATCTGTTTTAGCTTAACTGAATTTGATTGAATCTGAGATGACGACTCCTTTTAATGATCCTCACAATACCGGTTCCTCAACCAAGCCTCCGATGCTGGTTAGGACCGAGTATAACATATGGCAACGAAGATGCTTCATCACCTGTCTGTTACAGTTCAGGTTGTTGGACATCTGTGGTACATGGACCACATAAGCCTATGGTGAACAATCCGAAACCAATCAAATGGTTCCGAAGAAGAAGGAACAATACTCTGATGAAGATCGGAAACTATTTGAGATTGATGCTAAAGCCCATGGAATTCTTGCCATGGCACTGCCTAATGAAATCTATTCAGGGCTTATGCATCATGAAACTGCTCATGATCTCTGGAATGCCCTGAAGGAACAATTCGGTGGCACTGATGAGGTCTTAGCAAACAATAGAGAGATCCTGCCCAACAATATGAGACATTCTCTCATAGAAAGGGTGAGACACTGACTCAACAGTTTGAGCGCTTTTCCTGCTTGATATCTGAGCTGAAAATGGTGAAACAGGAATACACCAATAGCCAGATGAACAACAGATTCCTCAGATCACTGCCTGAGAGATGGGACACATCACTATTGTCCTACGCTCCAGTGCAAATCTAGAAGGCCTATCTCTCACCCAACTTCATGGGAAACTGCTTACATTTGAAAGAGAGATAGAGCAGAACAGGAAACTGTCCTCATCAGGAAAGCTCACTGATGACTTTGTACCAGGCAATACTGCCTTGGTTGGTCATGAGTCAGAATATGCTGCATCTGAAAGCAATTATGATGAGCATATAGATTTCTCTTCAAATAGTTCTGATCATGCATTTGTTGGTATTGAGAGTCATTCTTGCAGTAATAGTGACAATTTATGCTTCATCATGGATGATCTAAAAGAAATGCTGATGATGATCTAGAGAGATGGATTTCTGAGCCAGATGGCACTGATTAATATCAGATCTCAGAAGTTCTACAAGAGAACTGGCAGGAAATTTCCTGGACTCTCTGGCAAAACCAAAGTTGGTTTTGACAAGAGTAAGTTGAGGTGTCACAAATGCCAAAGGCTAGGACACTTTGCAAGAGAGTGTAGATCAACTTGATCTAACTCTTCTGCACCCTATGTGACTTTTCCTAGTACTAGTCCACAAAACAGAGGGCAACATCCTGGTTCTTCTGGTCATTATTCACATCCTAGATCTCCTGCATACTTTGTTCCCCATGGTCAAATGTCATATCCTTATCCCTGCTATTATGTGCCTCAACCAAATTATGTTCAAGCTCCAATTGCACAAACCCAAGCATTGCCTGAACCACAGCCTTCCCAATCTCATCAACAAACCAACCTCAACAACACAGCTTCTTCACCCCGGAGTTGTTGACTGGAGCAGTTTACCAGATGACATGTCTGGTCATGAACAACTGTTCTCAGGTGCTGGTCAACGCGGTGGTGACCCCTTTGGAAATCTAGCTCTTATGGCTTTGGATTCTGCTGATACTTCGTCCTCTAATGCCTCTACACCAAAGGTATCACAGGTATCCTCTGAGGCAAAAGCCAAATTATGTTCTGACACATGCATAGCAGATTTGCATCTATTAGAGAAGCAAATGTAGTTTAATCAACAAGAACTTGAGCTAGAACAAAAATTTCCAAAAAAACAAAGCTGAATTGAGTCTGTGCTAATGATAAAAATGATGAGATTTACAAACTGAAATGCCAAAAACTGATGATAAGGTTAGGGAAGAGATACTTCTAGAGAAGTATAAAGATCTCAAAGAAACCCTTGCAGTTACCCAGGTAGAGTGTGATAGATGGGTACAATCATGCAAGGGTTTTGAAATGTCTTAGTAAGCAATCTGCTTCCAATGTGAAGTTTGGCATTGGTTACAATCACACTACTCCACCTACAGATTTTACTCCAAGAGCAGAGGTAGAATCTGATGATGAGAGTGATAACCAATCCATCTCATCATGTGATCTACTTTCTGATACAGCACAATCAGAAGTAGCAGTCAGCATCAAGCCCTCTCTGAACCTATCAGCTGATGTTGATGGTTCAAATGCTGACACTCACATGATCAATGAGTTGATCAACTTAGGAGTTAATTCTAAAAGTCCTGAAAGGACTAGAGAGCAGGATTTAACACCTGAACTTCAAACTCAACTGCTGTCATTACTGAAGAGAAGAAAACTGTTAGTAAAAGAGTTTGAAGACTACTAAAGAGGAAGTTAAGAAAGCAAACAATGCTTCCAAAGCATTGAAGAGCAAGTCTCCAGTTGTTTCCCTCTTTAGTTGATGATCAACCTAAGATGAAGAAGAAACCATGTGAAGTATGTGGTTTATTCAATCATCTTACAGATGATTGTTGGTACAAAAGAGGTTCCAAAGTCAAACAAAAAGAAGAAATTAAAGAGAAAATGGTAAAACAATGAAAACTGAGTTTGAGACCACATTGTATCAGCAACATCAAATCCTGTAACCCTTAAGTCCTCAAAGAATCCAAAAAGGAAGGGTTAAACAGGTGACAGCTGAGAGTGCTCAAAAGAAGAAGGTGCAACATAGGAACTTATCAAACTCCACTGGCAATGTGTCTGATGAGCTGAAAGCTTTATCACAAAATCAGACACAGCTGGTTATGATGGTTCAACATCTGTTGGGTAGTAGAGTTAACCAACTAGATGCTCCTATGTTGAAACCACAGAAAAGGAGATCCAAGCCAAAGGATTCCTCTTCTTCACCATCTTCTTCCTCTCAGGCTGTTGTTTCTAATAACCTGTTAGTTTACCATCTATTGATGAGACCAGGCCCAAAACCAAAAAGGTTTGGGTCTCCAAAACTAACTGATTGTTTATTTGCAGGGTTCTCCAACGTGCCAAAGTAGCATCTGGTATGTAGACAGTGGGGGATCTATGCACATGACTGGGAACAGTTCTCTTCTTCATGACTACTCTCAAGGAAAGAAGGGATTTGTTTCTTTTGGCAATGATGCTAGGGGTTACATCATTGGTAATGGTTTTGTCTCCAATGGAGAAATCAAATTTGATGATGTTAATCATGTGGAAAATCTCAAGTACAATCTCTTGAGTGTCAGTCAAATGTGTGAAAAGGCCATGTTGCTCTTTTCACCAGTCAGAACTGTCGGATTCTGTCATCCAAAGTTTTGCATTTGATTGACAAGGTGTTGGATGAACACACTCTCCTGAGAGCCACAGGACAGGAAGAGTGTATTCCTTAGATCTTTCAAGAAAAATAGATCTCAAAGGCAATCCTTGCCTATTTTCCAAAGCCTCTTCCAAAAAATAAAACTGTGGCACAGAAGCTGGGTCATGTTAATTTCAAAAACATGAATCAGTTATCCACAATAGTTTAGTCAGAGGCTTACCAATAAAGGAGTTCCACTGTGTTGAAACCTGCACTGCTTGTTAAAAGGAAAACATCACACAAGTCTCATTCCCTCCTATTGAAGAGCCTAAGTCCACTGCCTGCTTGCAATTACTGCATATGGATCTATTTGGTCCTGTGAGAGTGATGAGCATGGCAAAGAAGAAATACTGTCTGGTAATTGTGGATGATTACTCCATTTGTATGGACTTTCTTTCTACATTCAAAGGATGAGGTTGCTCAGAAAGTTATTAACTTTGTGTTGTATATTGAGAAGCAGTATTCCCTTCCAGTCAAGTGTATCAGGAGTGATAATGAACTGATTTCAGGAATCATACACTTGATGAATTCTATCTCTCAAAGGGAATCAAAAGGCAGTTTAGCATCCCAAGGACTCCAGAACAAAATGGAGTAGTGGAGAGAAGAACAGGACCCTCATTGAAGCTACAAGGTCCATGATGGCTGACTCTGGTTTGCCACTGACCTTTTGGGCTGAAGCTGTCAACACAGCTTGCTATGTGCAGAATAGAGTTTTAGAAATCAGAGGTTGATGAAGACTCCATTGAAGTTCTCCATCATTTGGCTCCTCTATTTCATTTTTCAAAGCATTTAGGTGTCCCTGTTTTATTCTCAACACAAAGATCAACTCCATAAATTTGATCCTAGGTGGATGCTGGGTATTTTGTTGGTTATTCATCTACTTGCAAGGCATACAAAGTCTTCAACTGCAAAACAAAGATAGTTGAAGAGACTCTGCATGTGAAGTTTAATGTCTCCTTTGGACAAGATTCCACAAAACCCTGTGGAGTTGTTTGATTTGGACATACTGCAATATGTTCCTTATCAACCTCCAGCTGTTGCAGATCCTGTGGCTCAATCATCTTCTGCAACATGTCTTCCACCTTGTGGTATTGATGATGATGATGATATATCAATACTCACCTATTCAAGTTTAGTGACCACTGCCTGTGTTTGCTAAACTTGATGTTCCTGTAGCTTCAGCAGTTCCATCCACAACAAATGCTGATGAGATCTCTGTTTCCTCTGCATCTTTTGAGTTACCATCAAATTCTTGGTTTCAAGAATCTACATCAACATCTGCTGCTGCTGAAGGTTCTACAAACACTTGCACAGATCTCATTGTTTATCAAGAACTGAAGAATCACACATGACTCAGATATTGGTGATATCAATGCTGGTGTTTCAACCAGAAGTCAATTGTCTAACTTCTGCTTCTATGCTCTCTTCATCAGTCAGCTAGAGCCAAAGAACTATCATGTTGCTTTGAGAGACAATGGATGGGTTGAAACTAGCAGCTTGAGCTACTTCAGTTCAGAAACAGCAAGTGTGGGAACTTGTTCCTCTTCCCCCAGGTAAGTGTGCAATAGGCACTAAATGGGTGTTTAGGAATAAAACCGATGAAAATGGCTTATTGTTAAGAACAAGGTAGACTGGTTGTACAAGGGTTTTCACAAGAAGAAGGTATTGACTATGATGAAACCCTTACCCCTGTAGCCATACTAGAGGCAATCAGATTGTTCTTAGCCTATGCTGCATTCCACAATCTTAAAGTTTTTCAAATGGATGTTAAAGTGCATTTTTATATGGTAAAATAAAGGAAGAAGTTTATGTGTGTCAACCACCAGGCTTTGAGGATAATAAACATCCATGAATGGGTGTACAAACTTGATAAGGCTCTTTATGGGTTGAAACAAGCTCCTAGAGCCTGGTATGAGACACTCTCTACTTTTCTTCTTAAGAATAATTCACTAGAGGCTCCATTGATAAAACTTTTTTTATTAAGAAGGTGGATCAGCATAAGCTACTTGTTCAGATTTATGTTGATGATATTATTTTTGCATCTTCTGATCCTCAGTTGTGTGATGATTTTACAACCTTATTGAAAAGAGGTTGAAATGAGTGCATGGGAGAATTACAGTTCTTTCTAGGCTTGCAATCAAACAAAAGGCTGATGGAACCTTCATTCATCAGTCAAAATACCAAAGATCTTTTGAATAAGTTTGATTTACAAAACTGTAAGCCCTGTTCTACTCCCATGTGCAACACCACACAACTGGCTGCTGATCAAAGGTAAAGCTGTTGATGAAACGCTTTACAGATGTTGATTGGGTCCTTGATGTATCTAACAGCGTTTGACCAGATATTATGTTTGCTACATGGTTTTTCTGCTAGATTTCAGGCTGCTCCTAAAGAGTCTCATTTGATTGCAGTCAAGAGAATCATTAGATATTTGCAAGGTAACAATCTCTGGGTTTATGTATTCCACTGGACACTCCTGCAAATTATTGCTTTTTCAGATAGTGACTATGCAGGGTGAAGTTAACTAGAAAGTCAACTTCGGTGGTTGTCAATTCCTAGCAAATGTTTGATTTCTTGGCAGAGTAAGAAACAAACATCTGTTGCTACAATCACTGCTGAGGCCGAGTACATTGCTGCTGCAGTTGCACCTCTCAGGTACTCTGGCTTCAGAACCAACTTCTGGATTATGGCATTACAGAGTTAAGACTCCATTGTTAATGATATGTGTGTGGACCAAAAGAACCAATGAGCCAAGATCAGAAAACCTCTAAGTCCCACACGGTACACAACAACTGCTGAAAGCCTCATCAGTAGTTTGACAAGTGCTGAAGACTTCAACAGCTGAAGATCAAGTGCTGAAGACCTTAACAGCTGAAGAACCAAAGTGCTGAAGTACAACAGCTGAAGAACACAAGTGCTGAAGCTGAAAGACCAAAGTACTGAAGTACAACAGCTGAAGAGTTCACAAGTGCTGAAGATCAACAACTGATGTACAAAGTCTGAAGACAAAGACTGAAGACATCAGCTGATGATATCTACTGAAGTCATCAGCTGATGAAACGCCTGAAGGTCAAAGTCTGAAGATCAAGTACTGAAGCCTCAGTAGTTTGTCACAACTCCTGAAGAGTACTTCTTCAGTAGTTGTGATATCAGTAGTTTTATTTTCTTTGTTTCAGTATTTTGTAAAACGACTGAAGAGCTTGTTCTTCAGTCGTTGTAGTTTCAGTAGTTTTATATTTTGTACTTAACTTGCTGATATGTTCTCAGTAGTTGTGAACATTTCAGTAGTTTGTTAAGAA
>CM046441.1:32975406-33192906 GCA_025506515.1 Flaveria trinervia
CCGACCGGACACTCAAACTAGCTGCCAAGCTGCGAAAACCCACGCAGCTGGAACCCACAGCCACCACCTCCAAATCCAATGTCCCCACCAAACCCACCAAAAAGAAACCCAAAATGGCTACTCAGGGAATTGAGTCCCTGAGGATGCTCCTGCACACACAACGCAGGATATATCCACTAGTCCAAACCCCTAGTGGATACCATGACTCCTCCAGTCACAGCCGCTCAGGCTTCCTCTCAACAGGAGCCTGCAGCAACCCAAGGGGCACCTACTTATCTGGGATCTTCCTCACTTGAGGAGATTGCCATTGAAGAGCACCATCCACCCCAGGTGCACACTGCTTCTACCCCCGTCCCCAAACAACCGCCCCTCACAGCCCAACTTAATAGTTGCTCAAGTGCTGACTCAATGCACTCCTCACCTCCTCCCCAGAAACCACTTACTACTGGGAATACCTCTACAATTGAGGGGGAGGAACACAGTGCACCTGAGAAACCACAGCACAGGGGTTTCCATTCAATCTCCTGGTGTAGAGAAGGAGCTTAGAATCTAGTGAGCTGTGCCACCTCCTCTGACTCAGCACATGACCAGAGTGAGGCTGGTACACTTGCTAAGACCTCCCTAGAGGCAACTGCTGATGATGGACATTGTCCTGAGGCTGGAAGTCCCCAGTACCAAGCACAAGGGGCACATGCACCAACTGGTCTACACCCAGTGCATGTACATCCTGCTCTAAGCAGGAGGTCAGGTGATTCAGTATCAACTGATGATGACCTGAGCTTCTTCTACGATGTAGTTGCTCAAAACACCATTCTAGAGGATGAGGTTAGCAGACTCAAAGAGCTGCTGGCCAAGATGTCTCAGGATGCAAGTCCATCTGCCACCCTCATACACCCAAAGATGGCACCTTCCCTTGAAGGTTTCCCAACACAGAGCCACCCCAAACTCAACCACCTGCCTCTGCTTCAGGCCCTACTTCTCAGGAACAAAACCCTCCTGAGCAAATAGGTGCTATACTCCAAAATTCCCTCCCTCTCATCACCCCATAATCACTGATATAGTGATCAAAGCCCTTGATGAGAGGCTTTCCTCAACATTACAGCCCTTGGTTGATGCTGCTGTCCACAAGACTCTTTCTGCGGTCTCAACCCCTTCCTCCAATGCAACCAAAAAGGGGGAGAGTCCTGCAGTGAAAGAACAGAAAGAGAAAAAGATCCGAGGAAAAGAAGGAAGCGAAGCAAGCCCAAAGGAGGAGGAGAAAGAACAGCAACCAATGCTCACCTACAAGCGAAAGAAAGGTGCTGATGAGCACATTGCTGAAGATAAAGCCTTGGAGCTACTGATAAAAGAGGCTGATGCTGAACACAGTAGATCAATGGACAACATCATTGATCAGCTGTTCAGGCAAGGTCATGACACCAACAAACTTGACTCTGAGATTCGACGACTAGAGATTGAAGAAACCAGAATAGATGGGCAAGTTATGAAGTGTTAGAAAGAGAAAGGCTAGAATCATGATAAGATTTATTGCAAAATATCTTGGAAGATCAATGATTGAGATCAAAGCTTGGTCCAGGGACAGTATCTTGGTAATCACCACCAAGATCTTTGTTCTGAAGCATACACTAAGGGGCTTGTTATTGAAGCTTTGAATGAAGTGGGTGCTGGGAGCAGGACTGAGCTAGCAAAGCAATCAAAAGCCACACTCACCTCAAGGATGCTAGCACAGCCTGTCAACATTCCCACACCAAAACCACCCAAACACAACCCCCAACCAACTCCCTTACCCTCAAAACCCATAGCCGATGATATACCCTTGAAGAAGAAGAGAAGGATATTGAGGCTAGAAGAAGATGAAGAAGATGATGAAGACAGGCTGCCGCTATCAGCTGTGATTCAGTTGCCTAAGGCCACAAGTCACTCCTCAGCAATTACACCTGAAGTTCAGAGACAAATGGTTAAAGTGAAGCTAGAAGAAGAAGAGCTTCATAAACAGCATGATGAGGAATTGCTGAAGAGAGTTGACAAAGCTTATGCAGCCACATCTTCCATCATCAATATGAAGGAGCAAGCCCTCAGACTTTACACTCTCAGGCATACCTTTCAATATCAAAAGGAAAGAGTGAGGATTTGGCCGGATCCCAGGGTCTCTCACAGAATTCATAAGAACAATATACCTCGGAGATACATTGGCCAGGTGAAAAAGATCGTAGATGAAGTGATCTCTCTTGGTCTTTGTAGTTTCACCCTGGGAAATCCTAGAAGACTTCAAGAAGGCCTACAAAGCTAATCTAACCCCTCAGAAGATGCTGGAAAACAAAATAGTGAAAAAGGGGTTAGTTTACAAGAGGCTTGAGGAAGTCAGGAAAAATGAACTCCAGTTGTTCCTAGAGGGTAATCACCCGGATGAGTTTGCTTACAGAATAATAACAACTGTGGAGCTAAAGAATGGGAAACAGGCCAAATACCTGTCTGAGTATTATGGGCCGGAATCATTGTTTGAAGGAGGTGCTGAAGAGCTAACCATGGAGGAACAAATCACCTTCCTTGAGGCCTACACAAGAGAGTCGTACAGACTCATTATGGGGAAGTGAATCTCATGAATGGGATAACAACTCTGTGTCCAGTTCCCCAAAACAGAGTTCCCATTCATACTCTGCCAAACAAATATTTGAGGTTCTTCCCAGGCCGGAGCGTACATGGGTCATCTTCTCTACTGATCAAGAAGGAAAAAGACCAACATTTTTGCCATCAATAAGTGGGAGTATAAATAAGTTAGAGGTTTTGGCTGCATTGGTTCAGGGGGAGTTTGTTGGACCAAAAGAACCAATGAGCAAGATCAGAAAACCTCTAAGTCCCACACGGTATCACAACAACTGCTGAAAGCCTCATCAGTAGTTTGACAAGTGCTGAAGACTTCAACAGCTGAAGATCAAGTGCTGAAGACCTTAACAGCTGAAGAACCAAAGTGCTGAAGTACAACAGCTGAAGAACACAAGTGCTGAAGCTGAAAGACCAAAGTACTGATGTACAACAGCTGAAGAGTTCACAAGTGCTGAAGATCAACAACTGATGTACAAAGTCTGAAGACAAAGACTGAAGACATCAGCTGATGATATCTACTGAAGTCATCAGCTGATGAAACGCCTGAAGGTCAAAGTCTGAAGATCAAGTACTGAAGCCTCAGTAGTTGTCACAACTGCTGAAGAGTACTTCTTCAGTAGTTGTGATATCAGTAGTTTTATTTTCTTTGTTTCAGTAGTTTTGTAAAACGACTGAAGAGCTTGTTCTTCAGTCGTTGTAGTTTCAGTAGTTTTATATTTTGTACTTAACTTGCTGATATGTTCTCAGTAGTTGTGAACATTTCAGTAGTTGTTAAGAATTAGTTATTTCTGTATTGGATCTGCCAGTTGTCACTTTCCGTGATAACAGCAGTGACTGTTGCACTCTATATAAGGAGTGACAACCTATTGTAATGATGGAATGAATGATGAATTGAATGGAATGAATGATTGATTCGATTAGAAATATTCTCATCTATAAACATTCCCAGAAATCAGAAATACATACTCTCCCTATAACTGTATGCGATCTTAATGCTCACATATATTGTTAGCTTGCTACAATTTGTCTAATTCGTGTTTGTATTCCGCTGCGTTATATTCTGTTACATCAAACCTGTGATCACTGATCCTGTCATAGTGCATCAGCTCTGTGTATTGTCAAAAATCCAGTCCAGCACTCTAGGACCAAACATATAGAGATCAGACATCATTATTCGGGATTGTTTGAAAAAGGTCTGATTGATCCTAAGTTTGTGCCTAGTGCTGATGAGCTTGCAGATATTTTTACTAAGCCTTTGGATAGTTGTACTTTCCAAAACCTGTGTAAGCTTGGTATGCTGCAGCTAGAATAAGTGACAACTACTGATGATTTCAGTGGTAATACTGGTAATCATTGGTACCCATGTCACATATAAGTACTGATGAGTCCTTCCCTTCAGTAGTTTTTATAACTACTGATGGCTAAATGCCTCACAAGTACTGAAGTACTTTATCTGTTCCAACTACTGATGTAGTTACAACTACTGAAATCAGTATAACAGATAAGTATGATGTCCTATGAAACACCTGAAAATCTGATGCAAAGTGTCTGATGAGTAAGTGTTGAGGACAGCATGAAACAGCTGAAAGGCTATGAATTGATGACAACTACTGAAGAGAACTTTCTCTTCAGTTGTTTCAACAACTGCGTTTCATTCTAAACAACTGAAGCAAAACCATGTCTTCAGTAGTTTTTATAACTACTGATGACTAATACCACGTCTTCAGTTGTTTACAACAGCTGATGACAAAACACTGTCTTCAGTAGTTTCACAACTACTGATGACAAACACCAAGTCCTCAGTTGTTTCAATCATCTGAAGTCAAAACCACGGTCTTCAGTAGTTTTCTAACTTCTGATGCCTAACACCACGACTTCAGCTGTTTCAACGTCTGAAAGGATAATACCATGTCAACAGTCGTTTAAAACTACCGATGACTAACACCACATCCTTCAGTCGTTTTCTTACCGTACCCTATAAATATCCCTGACCTAATCCTTCAATGCTTCGTCTTCAAACCTAACGTTCCTCTCCCAAAACTTCTCTTCTCAATGGCATCCATGCAAATTAAACCGCGACACAACTGGTTGCCTACCTTACTAAATCGCCTGCTGGGCTAAGTTCGATACTGCTATAGATCTTATGGTTCAGTCCCAATACAAAACGGCATTTTTTGAATCCCATTCTACATGCCGAATCTCTCCAACAGTTTTGGATGAACGTTACTACTACCACTGGGGAGAACAACACACCATCTCTCCAGTCGGTTGTCAACAACAAAGAAGTGGTCATCACTCCTGCAATAATCCAACAATTCTTCATCTGGATGATGCTATTTCTCCTGCTGGATATCCCAAGGGCACCACAGATCTATCCTTTGCCCAACATGGATATCAAGGCAATCTAAGTGCCTCCACTATCATGAAGAACACTTCCATGACGCCGAACGCCTAATTTTTCACACGGTGAATGTATGTTTGGCTCCTAAGACTTCGTCTTGGGATCAAATGTCGACAAAGTGGCAGCAGGTAATGTATTCTATTCTTGAGCAACAACCGTTAAACTTTTCAGAAATAATATTTTCGGAGCTCAAGGATATGGCTCAAAAACTAACTGTTAACCGTGGATACTATATCCACGGTTCATAATGGCCATCATTACAAACCAGCTTAATACTGAGGCACTTGTTGGCTTGGGAGTCCCTGCTACGGCTGTTCTGCCGGAAGTATACTCCCGGCACAACTCTGACCAGACACTCAAATTGGCTGCCAAGCTGCGCAAACCCACGTAGCTGGAACCCACAGCCACCACCTCCAAATCAAATGTCCCCACCAAACCCACCAAAAGAAACCCAAAACGGCTACTCAAGGAATTGAGTCCCTGAGGATGCCCCTGCACCACAAACGCAGGAGATATCCACTGGTCCACACCCCTAGTGGATATAAGGACTCTTCCAGCCATAGCCGCTCAGGATTCCTCTCAACAGGAGCCTGCAGCAACCACACAAGGGGTACCTACACATCTGGGATCTTCCTCACTTGAGGGGATTGCCATTGAAGAGCACCAACCTCCCCAGGTGCACACTGCTTCTATCCCTTCACCCCATACAACCGCCCCTCACAGCCCAACTTTAATAGTTGCACAAGTGCTGACTCAACTGCACTCCTCACCCCCTCCCCAGAAACCACTTACTACTGGGAACACCTCTACAATTGAGGGGGAGGAACACAATGCAATTGAGAACCCACAGCACAGGGGTTTACCACTTCTATCTACTGGTGTAGATAAGGAGATTAGAATATCTAGTGAGGCTGTCACCTCTTCTGAATCAGCACATGATCAGAATGAGGCTGGTAACATTGCTAAGACCTCACTAGAGGCAACAGCTGATGATGGACATTGTCCTGAGGCTGGAAGTCCCCAGTACCAAGCAAAAGGGGCACATGCAACAACTGGTCTACACCCAGTGCATGTAAATCCTGCTCCAAGTAGGAGGTCAGATGATTCAGCTTCGGCTGATGATGACAAGGGGATTATTGTTGAAGCCCTTGATGAGGCTGGGGCTGGTAAAAGGTTAGAAATGGCTAAACTTACAAAGGCGAAACTTACTACAAGATGCTGGATCAACCTTCCCTTCCACCCACTCAAACACAGCCTACCCCTCAATCTCCAAACCAATCTCTAAGCCAAAGTCCAAACATCCTCATTCTTCAAAACCAATTCCCTTACCAACCCAACCATCATCCAGTGATGCACCTAGATGGAGGAGAAGGGTGCTGAGGATGGAAGAAGAAGAAGAAAAAGAGGATGAAGATGATAGTCTGCCACTCTCTGCTGTTCTAAGCTACCAAAACCCAAAAGTCAACCCATGATCACACCTGACTCTCAATGGGAAATGGTCAGAGTCAAGATAGAAGATGAAGAACAGCAGAAACAGCACGATGAGCAACTACTGAAGATGGTTGACAAGGAATTTCCTCAGTCATCATCTATACAAGCCATGAAAGGGCATGCTCAGAGGCTGTACACTCTCAGGCACACTTTTCAGTATCAGAAGGAGAGAGTAAGAGTATGGCCAGACCCCAGGGTGAGTTCTAGAATCCATAAAAGAACTATTCCACACAGATACAATGGCCAGGTTAGAAAAACAATAGATTCTACCATCATGTTGGCCATTGTAGTCACACCTTGGGAAATAATTGATGAATTCAAGAAAGCTCATCAAGCAAAGATGACCTCTCAAGCTTTACTGGAAAACAAGATGATCAAAAAGGGGTTGTTATATAAAAAGCTTGAAGACATCCAGAAGAATGAACTCTAGTTACTCCTTGAAGGCACCTATCCTGATGATTTGTCTATAGGGAGGTAACTACAGTGGAGCTGAAAAATGGCAGGACCATGAAGTACTTATCTGAGTAGTATGGTCCAGAGTTCTTCTTCGAATGAGGAGTAGAAGAACTCTCCAAGGAGGAACAAGTTGTTCTCCTTGAGGCCTATGTTCGAGAGTCATACAGACTCATTATGGGGAAGTAAATCTCATGAATGGGATAACAACTCTGTGTCCAGTTCCCCAAAACAGAGTTCCCATTCATACCTTGCCAAACAAATATCTGAGATTTCTTCCCAGGCTGGAGCTTACATGGGTCATCTTCTCTACTGATCAAGAAGGAAAAAGACCAATCTTTTGCCAACAATAAGTGGGATAATAAATAATTTAGAGGTTTTGGCTGCATTGTTCAGGGGGAGTTTGTTGGACCAAAAGAACCAATGAGCCAAGATCAGAAAACCTCTAAGTCCCACATGGTATCACAACAACTGCTGAAAAGCTTCATCAGCAGTTTGACAAGTGCTGAAGACTTCAACAGCTGAAGATCAAGTGCTGAAGACTTCAACAGCTGAAAAACTAAAGTGCTGAAGTACAACAGCTGAAGAACACAAGTACTGAAGCTGAACAGCTGAAGAACACAAGTACTAAAGCTGAACAGCTGAAGAATACAAGTGCTGAAGCTGAAAGACCAAAGTACTTGAAGAACAACAGCTGAAGAGTTTACAAGTGCTGAAGATCAACAACTGATGTACAAAGTCTGAAGACAAAGACTGAAGACATCAGCTGATGATATCTACTGAAGTCATCAGCTGATGAAACATCTGAAGGTCAAAGTCTGAAGATCTAGTACTGAAGCGTCAGTAGTTTGTCAAAACTGCTGAAGAGTACTTCTTCAGTAGTTGTGATATCAGTAGTTTTATATTTTTAGTTTCAGTAGTTTTGTAAAACGACTGAAGAGCTTGTTCTTCAGTCGTTGTAGTTTCAGTAGTTTTATATTTTTCAGTAGTTATAACAACTGATAACACTTAGAACTTTTGTAAGAAGATGTCAGCTGTTTTGACATCTTCAGTAGTTGTGTTTCAGTTGTAATAAATCTGTTAGATGTCACTATCAAGTGACATCAGCAGACGTCACATCTCTTATATAAGAGGTGTCGACCTAATCATAATTGTGACATTCTGTTACCACGAAAGCGAATATTGAATGAAATATATTTGCAGATATTCTCTCTCTCTATAACCGTCTTTGTTCTTCATTGAATATCGTTTTGTTCTTGTGAATCGACTAATTCATTGTTTGAATTCCGCTGCAATACTCTTCAATCAATCAAACATAGATCACTGATCCTAACATCTGCCCAGCACCCGCTTTGTGCTATGTTTGGGGTATAGCAGATAGGTGGGGTCTTTGTCACTTATCCTGGTGCTGGTGCAAGGCTATGTGTGTTATGGAAGTGTTTCATCAACTTCGGCCCAATACCCATTTTGTGCCTACGTTTGGGGCATAGCTTATGACAATGAATCAGAAAGAAGGAAAGAATGAATGAATGATGGTTAATGAATGGAATGTACGGTATGGTAGTTAAAGAATGAAATGATGACATACATTGAACCGAAGTTGATGAATGATAATAGAAGATAATAATGCTATTACCTATGTGTAGGTATGATGTACGACCAAGTATGAAAGTAAATAACGATTTTGAACGAAAGTAAATTATCTTTTAATTTAAAACTAGAACTCACTTAGCAACGCTAACTTTTATGTTTTTCCAGCTCGCAGGTAATTGGTTGTTGAGGATGGCACGGGCGGCTATTTTGGATGGAATCCATTTTTATAATGATAATGTTTTGGTGATGTAGTGCAACGAGTTGTATTTTGTAATATGTCAACGATGTATTATTTCGCAAAAGCAATATAATGATATGAAATGGTTTAAATTTATTCCGCTGCAATTTTTAATAATGGTAAATGAAAATTAAATGTTTTGATTTGCAATAATCGACCAGCTGTGATTGGTCTCTGAACAGGGCCTTACTTAAGACTTTAGAAGATAGGTCTTCCACTCAGCAACTTGAGATTAAAAATCTCAAGGCTCAACTAGCTAAGATTGGTAGCAGAGCCACTCTTGTGTTGTGCATTTTGAGGATGTGAGATATTGGTATCAGAGCCAACCCAGTGCAATAAAACCCTGCACGTGGATTTTGAGGGTGTGACGGATTGGTATCAGAGCCACTCCTGTGCCATTTGGGGTGTGGGACATACCTCACCAAGAATGGGGAAGAACGTATATATACGTACGTATATATCCATACGTATATATACGAACATATATATATGTACCTATATACATACGTATATATAAACATACTACGTATTTATACGTAGTACGTATATATATGTACTACGTTTATATATACGTATGTATATACCTACGTATATATTTATGTATATATATGTATCTATATATCTACGTACGTATATACATACATATATAGATACGTACATATAGATACATATATACATACGTATATACTTACGCTGTAAGTATATACGTTCGTGTATATATATTATATAATATATATATATATATAATATATATATATATATATATATATATAATATATATATATATATATATATATATATAATATATATATTATATATATATATATATGTTCTTCTCCATTCTTGGTGAGATATGTTCCACACCTCGAACGGCACAAGAATGGCTCTCATACCAATCTGTCACACCCTCAAAATCCACGTGTGGGGTTTTATTGCGAGACGTGTGAACAAATCAGGATCACAGTCACTAGTTACTCAGAGCGATACTATATTCCACTTTTAAGACAAAACCAAATAGAGTTCAAAACTTGAAAATCATGCGGAAGCATTTAGTAATTAAAACAAACCCAAAATATAAAAATCTTTATTTGGCAATACACACACCAACTTAATAATTTATAATCCATAAATGACAACCAACAGTAATGCCTTTTAAATAGAGTCATAGGATGCATGATAGACCCGTGTTGTACTCCTAATGGAAAACAGAGTTAACGACCTGCGAATAACCTACTAAAAATATTGTCCGCTTTGCCCACAAGGAGCTTAACTGAGCACGCTTAACTGTGGAGTTTTCCTCTCATCTACAACCAATACACCCAAAATACGTTGTTGAGTTATAGGCCACACATTTCTTATGAACCAGGAATATCTTCTGTCCACGGCCAATGTGGAATATGTGTAGGGTGTCATAGAGAACCATCTTTTTTGTGAAAACTCTAGGAACCAATATCAATCATACTATCTAGTGACATGCAAGTCACATGCTAATTTAACCTTTTCTAAAACATTCATAACTTTTTTCAAGACATTATTTTTTGCAAAAAAATTCACCATTAGTTTCAGCATTTTTTTATGTTTACGTCACCTACCATAGTTATATATTTTTTATTAAAAAAATTCTCCAGCCATTATTACACGTGTGTAAATCTAGTTACATACATTTGTAATACCGGATTTACACATGTGTATATCCATTACTACTCATATGTTAAATGAATTTAATAAAAAAAGGAGATTGTTTCTTATTTTTATAAATACTTTTTATTTAATAGGAAATGGAACAAGCATTTTTGTAGTTTTATTTTTTATTTTAAGATATTTTTTATTTATAATTTTTAAATATGTTTTTGTTAATTACAAATTTGTCATTGAAAACTAGTGGTTAAGATTATTTCCCAAAGTTCTCACAGAAAAACTAGGTTTTCATTTTATCCCTCCCATATTATATATATATATATATATACACATATATATATATATATCTATACTATATTTATATGCATATAGGAGGGGTAAGATTGTCATTTGACAAAAACTCTTAATTTTAAGAGTTGTACAACTCTTTTAGCAAACATTACAACCCTTAAAGCATGAAAACACACAACCCTTAAAGTTGTACAACTCTTTTAGCAAACATTACAAAAACTTTCCCCCTCAAAACAAGCTGAGCTGCTTTCAAATCCAGTTTCAAAATTCAAACTCACGCTCATGTCTAGGTCTCGATTCTCTGTTCTCAGCACTCTTTGAATCATCGAATCTTTCACTTCAAAGCCACGCGACGACCCTGTTTCAAACACCATCGTGATCGACAACCGAGGTACCAAACCTAACTCAAATCGTTGCTTTTAGTCAAATTTAGGGAATGTAGGTTTAAGCTTCTGTTTGGTTGGGGATGATTGATAGTATGTGTACAGATTTAAGAAAGCATTCAAAAGTCTCGATATGTTGTTATTAATTATTTGATTTGTTAGTTTTACAATTGATGCTCAAATTCATATGGACTAGGGTTAGTATCCCTACTTATGCCTCTCTAGATCTGTAACAAAGCTTATTAAAATTATTAAACACAGTTTGCTACTAGCATCGCTAATCAAACAGGAAGCTTTCTAGCAGTGGTCAATTGTAGAATGCTTCCTACGTTATTTAATATCTATGGGGTATTATAGATTTAAAGAGGAAAGTGGTGAAGAAGAACAAGTAGAAGTTAACTTTTGATAAATGCTTTTTTAATATTTTTACACGCCATCAATTAGTATGTTAGCTTGAATGATAGCTGGTGTTTTAGAAAATGATGAAGGTTTTGATTTTCATGTTATTTATGAGACGCTTGTTTTGAAATTTTAGCATTGATTTTGAACTAAACCATATGGCTTTACAAGTTGTAATTTTAGCATTTGATTAAACTATAGCATATGATTTTACAGATTGAAGAACTTTAATAAAACATGGAAAGTCCTGTATAATCAAGATGGTCAATTGTTTAGCAGGATGAGTCAACTACCAATTGGTAGCAAATTTACTAGGAAAAGCATTGCAAAAGTATGCAAACATTTTAAGTTTAAAATGTTTGAGTAATAATTTTACTATCTATTTGTTTGATTCAATTGTATCATCTTAATTTTGCATCTTGACAGTTGCCTTGATGCTACAACAGAGTTAGTTCAATCACTTTGTTTGATGGCTTTCTTAGTGAAGTCAAAATTCCAGGTAATTTCCACCGGCTCCTATATCATCTATAGTATGTGATGATTGCTTCTGCAGCTGCTTTGTTAAAATATATTAGTTATGACAGGCATATAAACGATTTGGTCTATGCTAGGTAAAACCTTAATTTTGATTGTCTTTTTCAGCATATAGCTTATGCAGTATGCACTAAATATTTTTAAGCATTATGTTTAGCTTATCTTGATGCATTGTTTAGAATATTTGGTCAATGTATCAAGTGTGATATATGATGTGTTCTATTTTTTGGTTTCTCAATATAATATGGTAGCAATTGACCTGTTATTAATGTTGATTAATTCAGGTCCTTTGTTCTTCATCTACAGCTTCACAAGTTTTAGCATTCGGAATGAATCATATCAATAGTTACGCTCTCTAGCCTAAAAATTTCACCTGTCTTCTAGATTGCCAAACGTTAAGGTCTCAAATGGTTTGATCCGGTTGTGTTCCATTTCTAATGGTTCAAATGGGTATAACAAAATTATTTAGTTCAATCAGGCACTACGTTTATATGTGGTTTCATCTTTTCAATCAAGCTGGGTAAAACAAAATATATATCTTCATTTAAAGTTTTAGACAAGGAAAAGGGAGCTAGGACTCTATTCAAGTGAGTCCACAACAGGACGGTGACTATCACTGCCAAAATAGCTCTCGCCTCCTTAGTTCCATTATATATACTCATAAGTTAATGCATTTATTTGTTAGTTACAATTTTATTTCAATCCGTTATAAATCTATCTCAGTCCAGTTTTTCATATGGTTATTATTTGATTTAGTTTTTTATGGATCTTATTTACAAGAAACAAAAGTATTTTTGTGTGAATGAAAGCAATTTTGTCAGAAGGTATTGGATTCATGCAAAACTTAAAGGACTAAATATAAGATATTGATTACCATTAACACACCTGATATTGGGAGATACTCTTGTATAATCATCCTAGAAATGGATGCAAATATTATAGGTTAAAATGTTGCAAATATATGGAGCTCCTCTCCGATGCTATAAATAAGAAAACTAAAAGACGTAAAATACATCACAAGAGAATTTGTAAACTAATTGAAAACAAGCATTGTGTTATAAATTGTCATCACCGTCGCATCGCGCGGGTCCCTTGCTAGTATATATATATAACATATATATATATATATATATATATATCTATATATATATATATATCTATATATATATATATATATAATATATATATATATATATATATATGAGAACTCACTGTTTTATAAGAACTGTAGAAACCAATTTCAGCCACTAGTTTTCAGTGGCAAAATGGTTATTAACAAACACGTAATAAAAAATTATAAAATGAAAAATAAAATAAAAAAATAAAATAAAAATACAAAAAATGTTCATTAGTTTCACTCTTTCATAAAACAAACAAAAAAATTATAAAAATAAAATAAATTCTTGTTTTTCTAACAAAATTTGTTTTACAATGTGTAATACCGGATTTACCCATGTCGGTTTTACAAATGTGTCTAACTAGATTTACACATTGTAAATAACGTGTGGATCAATTTAAAAAAAATGCAGGACCGTTTAAGGGATGGTCACTTACAACACAACACACAATGATGAGAGTGAGTTAGAACAATTAACAGATCAAATGGGGAACTAGTAACCAGTCACACTTTGATACTAAGAAACACAAGTAATAAAGAGACAGAACAAGAACAATAACAAAAACACAAGTGTTTGGTTTTCAAGAATGTTGTATATTGCTCTCAAGTTTCTTACAAGTGTTTACAAAACATAAAAGCATAAAAGATACAAAAGGACTTGAGATAATTTATACTGCATCCTACAGCTGGCCATACTTTGAAAGCCAACTGGACACATGATGTAGACAACAACAAAATCCGTGAAGAGTCAAAAGGCAGATTGCCTTTTGGCCAGATTTATGGTAAAGGTACATAAGATAAAGCTTGTACTCAAAAGTCTTCAAAAAAATCTGTCTTCATGAGTTGGCTTCGGAAGACTTTGTCTTTGAAGTTTCGGAAGACTTTGTCTTTGAATCGTCGGAATACTTCATATTTAGCTTTGGACGATATTGGTCTTGGCTTCGAAAGATTTCACACTTAGAATATTTCTAAGGCATAGTGTGAAACTTCCAAAGTATTCTACTTAGTACTTCTGTGCATACATGAAGGAGAGACGTTGGATGTTTGGGTTGCATCTACCTTATATGAATCTTTACAAGCTCCACCTAGGCTAATACTACCAAACCATTTGAAGACTTCATATATTGACCGTCCTTTTATGATGATGAACATGCCTTTCTTCATAAGATGGTTAGGATCATTCAGACTTTGAAAATGTCTTCTCTTCTTAAAGAGATCATGCAGAGGTAGATTGACATGTCTTGCCATGTGTAGATATCTTCAAGACCTTGATCTCTGATCACATGCCATCTTTCTGGATTAGTAATGTAAGTCTAGGATAAGATGGCCCTTCCTGATGCAAGAGGAGCTACTTGGATTGGAGTTAGTGGACCTTCCTCTTGTTGCACATCCTTAGGATGTTTTAACTCATCCTGAGGTTAGGAGATGGATGCTCCTTTCTTCTTCTTCTTAGACTTTGGTTTAAATGCTCAGCTTTCTCCTTTTTACAACCTTTTAACTAGAAGACTGGCCTATAGCACCGTGTTGATCATCTTTGTCTTTCTGATAGGTTTTCTCTCTCACAGGTTCAGATTAAAAGGGGACAGAACCCTGCTGTGGATCAAAAGATGAAGCTTACTGAGATTTAGCAGGAGGTCCAAGTTATGTTGTCTCAAAAGTTTCAACCTTTACCTTCACTTCTTGAGGGACCTGGCTTGGTGGGGAGTGTAAGTCAACAAGTTCTCCTCTTTTGATCTTCTGCTTCATCATCCTAATGTGCTCATCCATAATGGATAGAGACATAGGGCCAAGTCTCCATCCAAAGAATCCATATAGCTTCGAAAAGCTCATCATCCTCTGCCTATCAGCAGACTTCTTTGACTGTTCTGGATTATGACTCTTGTTTTCGTAGCTTCTTCCCTCATCTTCCTCTTTGTTGCCTTTCTTTTTTTAAGTACTTCAAGTTCAAGTTCCTTGAGATACTCAAATTCATTGTACTCAAATGACAAGGAATTAAGTGCATCTACCTAATAGAGACCTATGGCACTCAGGTAGTTGATCATGTTGATCTGAAAAAGCAATCTAGTATCCTCTTTCTCCTTATTGTCTCTTGAAAATTCCATGTCAGCCAGTTCATCGGATTCTTCTAAGGGGAGGGAGATAATATTGCCAAATTATAGTTTCTTGTATGTAAGTAAGCAATCCTGACTGCCCTCAACTCATCATTTTGAGTGTTTGGTCTGGGAGCAGCCTTGATTGAAGCTTCCATGAAGCCAACAGACCATGCAGAGGAACTTTCTCCCCTTAGCTTCATTTTCATCTCTCTCTCCTCCTCCTCAATCTCCTCGGGAGTCATTTTCTTTTTCCTTTGTCACTCACAGACCTTTGTGACTCAGGATGGAGAGTGCTTTGGCCTTCATTGCTTGGAGTAGAATCCATGCTCTGGCCAGAGAGAGGTTGAGATACACCTTCACCAGCAGGTGTCTCGTCAAGGGAATAGATTTCTGAAGCATTTGTAGGTGTGATAGGGCTATCAGGTTCTATCACTTGGCCTTCAATCAAGGTTTTCCCTTTGAAGCTAATATCAGGGTGTGCCTCAACATCCACATGACCAATGACATTGCCTAATTGCCTTTGTCTCCTTCTGAGGCTAAACTCTTTAGTAATCATATCTTGAATCCCTTAAGCCAACTTGTAAACTTATCTAGATTGGCTTGGTTTGACAAGTGGCATGTTGATAAGGTCAACACCTTCATAGTAGTTCAAGGTTTGAAAGTTAAAGACCTCTTGTTGTCGTTGAACTCTTTGAAGAATAAGGGCTCTTCGATCAACATCATACACCCACCCTATGATGTAATTGGAAGTTCCTTGAGGTGGAGATGACACATCTCTTTGTATGCCTTCCTCAAAGAGACTCTTAATGAAAGAATCTATAGAGTCCACATCAACATGAACTTGAGGAAGTTGCTGAGTATGAATAGCTGCAAGTGAGGATAGTGATTCTTATTGTCTATACTCTGTGAGCAACTCCTAGGTTCTGTGATTGTAATAACTCTCTCCCCCTTTTGGTAGCATCACCCTCTTGCATAGGTGATTTAGGAGTTAGGTCAAGCACATTCACATGTTCTTATGTTCCTGGTTGAGCTCTTCTTAACGGTATCCTTGCTAGTTTCTCCTTAAGATAAGATATCTCAAGTTGTTGATCATTGACCCTATTATGTAAGGTAGTCACCTAAGATTCCAAGTGACTAACCTTAGAGACTAAATAGGTGCATGTTTTGACAGTTTTTGCACCTTTAGTCTCAATTCCCCTCTTCTCCATCACAAGATTCATTATGGGATGAGATAATTAGACCAAAGTCCTTAGTCTCACCACCAGCATGATGTTCTTGGTTACTGGTTTTCCTCTGCTCACTCTTTACTTCAGATGGAGTATCAGTGGGCCGAGTTGCCATTGTTGAGGTCTTAAAGATGTAATTACTTGTGCAAATGAGAGCCTCTTCCATATGGACTTCTTTAATAGGTCAGGGAGATCCACTCAATGGTAGGTAGATGATGTGGGCTAGACAAAGGAGTATTAGGAGCACTCATCTCTCTTTGAGTGGTGGAAGAGTAGAGAGACTCATGGTACTCACTGAATCCCAAGTCTTCCTCATCATATATATGAAGGATAGGGATTAGTTGGTTGAGATCTAAAGGCTATGGATGGTAACTTTCCCCTGAAGGTTGTTCACTTGAGTGTTGAGACATAGAGTGAAGGCTTAAGGTTGTTGGGTTAGTGGGCTCATCAGGCTCAGCATGAGGAACCTTCACACTGATTCTTGAAGAGATGGTAGTGGTTTGCTCATCGGGAGAATTGGGAGCTCTTGTGTCCACTTCTTCCTCTGTGGGTAGTAGTATAGGGTCCTGCCCAGACTGAGTAGCTTCTACAGGGGTTCACTTGGATCTTATTTCGTAGTTGAGGGTGATTTGTAGTTGTTTTGGGGGTTGAGAGGTAGAAGGTGTGGGTTCAACACTAGCTTGTGTTGCTAGGTTGTCACCTTGAGCAATAAGCTCTAACATTATGGGGACAAGGGTTGTTTCTAGCATAGAGAAGCCAACAGTTGGCTTCTTCAAAAGTTTAAAGATGTCAGCCTGTATCTGTCCCAATTTAAGAACATTACTTTTTTCTGTTAGGACCTGGTATTTGAACGAAATACCTAGTGATTAGCATGTAGACCACATCAAATAGTGCGGAATCCTATTTGATTGGCGATCCAATCAGTGAGAACACACAAAGAATCAATCAAGAATTGAAACAACGTTAGAAATCGATTGGGAATCGATCTAATGTGTTCTATGAACTTGGAGAACGAATTGTGAGGCTTCTGGACGGCTAGGGTACGTCTGGAGTCGTAAGTAATCAAAGCTCTCTATTTTTCACGAATTGGCTATATTTATAGGTTAGCATTATTCATTCGTGCGACTGAACCATTAGTATGGTTCAGTCATGCGATTGAACCATGCGGTTGATTTATTTGCACGATTGAGTATTCAGTAGTGCGACTGAGTCAATCTTATGTTATAATCATACGACTGATCCAGTCTCCTGATTCAGTCGTGTGACTAATTCATTCGTATGAAGTTATTTATGCGTATGGTCCATTGCATGGGCCATTCCATGAGAACTTCATTCTGTTAAGTTTGAATGTATTAATTAATTAATATACATTATGTATAACACTCAAACAACCACAAATCTAATTAACCATTCAATGTCGACTCATTAATGAAATATTAAACATTATAAATATCAAACAAGCAATATCATTTCATTAATCATTTCAAGCATTACCTCAGAATCAGACAAACAAGATCTATTACATTCATATCATGATCTAGGGACATACATGTATCAACAAACTCGCCCTTCGACCTAGATCTCTCTAATCTCTTGTTTTCTGCATAACCTCCTTGTATTTCTTGTACTTCTCCTCTTTGTGACTCCCGTGTGAATCTCAAACGCGAATCAGAGTCGTATAACGTTTTGGAACTGGAGCTTGTACATATCTAGCGTATCATAGAACAGTGGCCACTTGTATAGCGTATATACATCATTTTCCGACAATTTGTAAGCCACATCGGGTCGAATACCCTGATTGTATCCATTTGTCCCTCTTTGCTTAGGACTATGACCGCTTCAGCTGTTCTCCAATCGTAGTACCACCACTTAAAGTGTGGAGTGAAATCCTGTGGCATTTCCCTGAGTGGGATTCTTGACATTGTGCGTAGAGGATTCCACTTCAACACTATCTTGGGCTTGCCAGTAATGGCATCAACCTCAGACCTTCTCATATACCTAGTAGGCTATTGGGGTCTGAACTTAACCCATCTGGTCTGATACTCCTTCTTTAGGGCACCTCAAACCAGCCTGACATCTTCCTCGGATTAGCATACAAAAGCATTAATTTTGCCAGCTGGTTGAGCTCAAAATCTGGTAGAGTCTTCAGATCATGTGGGAATCTGAAGTACTCTATGCCCTGTTCTCTCTTAACCGCATAAGCATTAAGATCCTCAAAATACGCCCATGCTATGATCCTTCCTGACACCTTGTGATGTTTCTTGACTCTATAGAGTTTGGTGTAGGAATCTTTCTTTGGTGCAGTACGTTTGGCTCTAACTTCTTCAAAACATGCAGCCCACTCAGCCTTTCGAATGTTGACATCATCATTTGCGGCTTGGGCTGTTCCTACTACTTTCTCTGTTTCTTGCTCATATTGTTCAACACCTCAAAAGTATCGCTGACAAGGGATTCACCCAGATTGGGAACCGCTTACCCTCATTGTCAGCGTACTGAGGGTAATCCTCGGTAGTGACATCTGCGATCTCGACTTCATCAACATCATTGAGCTCTTCGTCACTAGTCGAATCACATGTCGGAGCATCTTTCACTATCTCATCTGGATTTAGCTTGAAAAGCTCTGCCAGTTGCTCGTTTGATAGGTCATGAATTATTTCCCCTTCTTCAGGGTATAGTTCACTGCCACTTCTGACAATCCCTTGCAGATCAAGAATCATTGTCAGCTGAGTCTTGACCTGCTGAAAGGGAGCAACATCAAACTCATCTCTTTGTAATTTGGATCTGTTTGATTTAAACATTCAACATATAAGTCATTAGTAATTAAACAAATATAAATGCATTCACTTAATATAAACATTCATACATCGTTTTCAATACAGATTCAAATACAAAAGTAAATAAATACATAAACATCTAGTCTTTACTTTCATCCTTTATCATAGTATCATCACTCGGAGGAGCAGAAGTAGAAGCTGATTGATCTTGTCTGTTCTTTGACCTTTCTCTTGACCTGCAGCAGAGGCCGATGCAGCTGCATCCCCTCCTCCTGCTTCATCATCATCGTCCCCTCTCGTCCTATCTCCTTCGGTTTCTTCATTCTCCTCAGTATCACTCAACATCCTTATCATCATCTTCATCATCATCATCTATGTCCCCTTCATTCATCTTTAATGGCTCCTCCTTAGATCCTTTCAGTTTTAACAGGATAGTCTTCTTTGCCTTTTCCAACTCCTCTATTTTCTTGATTGATGAGACACTATGTGATTGAGTTGGGCTATCTCAGTGCTCTGAGCAGCCATCTGTTGGGCCTGCTCCTCTATAACTCGAGCCTGCTCTGCAATTTGGTGAGATTGTGCAGCAGTCACGTCAGTAAGCTGGCGGATCTGGGCTGCCTTTTCTTCATCTGCAACAAGTAAGCGCATCACCATTCTGTTAAGCGCAGACAGCTGTTCCTCTACCCCGATTGGAGGTAGAGATGATCCATAAGTATGTGAGGGATGGGTTGGGGGTATTGCTTGGTGTTAAGTGGTGGTGGTGGTGGTGGTGGCTGTAGTAAAGATAGGTCTGTGAAATGATGGAGGTGATGTAGGAGTAAAGGATATGGGTGTGGATGGAGTCTTGTTTGTTGTGGGAGGTATGGTGTGGCTGTTGTAGCTGTGGTGGATGTGGTGGCTGTGGTGTTTGTGGTGGCTGTGGTGGGTGTGGTGGCTGTGGTGGATGGAGGTGGATGTGGTGGTGAGGAGATCACCCGACGCTTCTTCTTCTTCTGACCATGGGGTTTAGCCTTCTCTTCCTCCTCGTCCCTGTTGAGGTGGAAGCTCCACCTACAACCCTGCCTGGGACCCCGGTGCATAGCTTGGGTCAGTATCAGTCTCTCTGGAGTCTCTCGGGTGTTCACCAACCACCCTCAGCCCATGTTCTGTGGGAAAACTTTGCTTCCCACAGTTCGTGTTAGGGGCTCCTCATCTGATTCATCCTCCTCCTCCGCACCCTGAACAAAATCCTGATGAAATCCAGCTGACTCGGCTACTTCTCCAGCTAGGACGGACACTGGAGGAACACCTCAGACACAGTGCCTCTAGGTGGAATAGGCATACCGTCTCCAGCATCCCCACTGTCATCATCATCTGAGTCATGAGTGGGTAGAGCAATCTGCTCCACATCAGAGTCACTATCATCATGGCGCCACTTTCTCTTTGCTGGCACCACGTAGTCATCCCGGCAAGATGACCAAACACCTCCTGAAAAGGAGGTTTCACTTGCTTCCCCCTGTACACTTTCATCCTTCCCAGGGTAGTATCATCGATCACCTCGAGGACTACCGCATCCTCCTTCTCCTTCAGCAGGGAGGGCGGCTTCTGATTTATGATCATCTGCATAAACCTCGGGTACATACAGAAGCCTTCCTTCCTTTTTCCCTTGATGTTCTCCACCAGATAGGTGAAGATCATCTTGGAGAAGCTGAACGGATGGTTCAGCACCAACGCAACATACGCGTTCTTCATCTGGTCAGACATCTCATCAAACCTCCCTTTCTGGAAGCTATGCACTTAAGCAGCACGTGCGCAAGATATTTAAATTGGGGACAGAGGTTACTTTTGTTGAGTACCCCGACATTTATGTCCCCATAGTACTTGGCTCTAAGAAAGCATCCTTTGACTGTGAGGGGGTGTAATCTAGTCGGACAGTCAGTGTCATCCCCCAACTGTAATACTATCCTCAGATCCTCCTCTAATATAGTAATAGCCTCTCCAAAGATGGTACTTCTGATGCAATGAGCTCAGACGATTTGTAGCGCCTTCCCAGAAGGCTTGTTGAATGGATCGATAAGGAGTACAAAGAGTAGATATGGCATGTGGAATCCTTGATCTCAGTAGAAATGATGATGATGCCAGAGAAATCGGCAGCGTTTCTGGATGTCAAGTCCAGATGAGCACATATATTGTGCTTCGTGCTTATAATCCATTAACTCGCCATCTATTACACAAAAATAGTAAACATTAGTACCATTGGCTAAGAAAGTCATGAACACCTTAAACTTGAAGAAAATCTTTCTGTCATGCGATTGAGATTGTGCGACTGAGTTCAGTCGTGCGAATGAACATTGCGAATGGGGTTCAGTCGTGCGACTGATCCCATGCATACCACTGAGTGTGCGACTGGTCTCATACGTATGTAACCTCATGCGATTTCACCAGTCGTGCGACTGAACTTCATACGCATGGTTCAGTCGTGCATTTAAGCAGTTTGAACCCTTCAGTCGTGCGATTGAAGTTCATCACTCTGTCCATTCGCATGATGTACTGACTGTTCAATTCAAAATCACTTTTTCACCAATTTTGAGTTTTAGATATCGTTATCTGGTTCATTTGACACGCAATACATTCTTATATCACCTAACACCGTTACTTTCGTTTGTTTGAGTCATTTAGATAGGTTATTTAGTCACTTAATTCTCGGTTCTTTTGCGAGTCCGAATGTACCGATTTTCTCATCAAATTTAAAGTTGGGAGTGCTTCTATACCGTAAATTACCTGTAGAATCGATGTAGATGGTCAGTAATCAAGAACGGGGGGTTTAGAGATCAGATGAAATTTTAGCAGAGTTGTGTTAAGTCATGCGATTCAGGGTTATTTTGAAGTGGCGAGTCTCTGCGACCGACTCCCCCTCTATTTATACTACCCTAGATTCAATCGTGCGACTGAGCTCATACGCACATTTCAGTCATGCGAGTGGGACTCAGTCGTGCGATTAGTTCAGTCGTCCTTCTTCAGTCGTCTGACTGAATCTCAGTCGTGCGACTGACTTACTCATCCGCCCTTAAGCATCCAACTGGGCCAATCGTGTGGGCCATTCGGTTGGATGGTCCATATTCATGGTCCATTCGTATGAATGGCTTCCATTCGTATGATTGGTCCATACGTATGGTCCATTCGTGCGAATAGGTCATAGTCATTAAATTTTCTGCCAATTTGAATATTTAACTGTTAAAATCCTTTAATTGCATAAATTAACGTTATGAGCATTTGATCATCTCAGACATGATCGTTTTGACTTGAAAACTTTTTTATCACCTCAGACGTGACTGTTTTAAACTTTTAAAACACATGAGGTCTTTTCCGACATGACCCTTTTAGTGAGTTGATCCCTTACTGATTTTCCCGATGTAGTCCGACAAACAAACAAACTAAAGACTAACTAAATTAAAAAATTAAACTAAAGAATCAAAATAAGAATTTTTCACTTTTTGTGAGAGATAAGTCCTGAGATGGAAATCTACTGGATTTGTTTCCGGAATAGACAGGTTCAACTTAGATTGACCACACTTGGACCAAGCCAATTTGGAATCATACAGGCAAGTCAAATCATTTGGGCTTGTTGTCAAACTCTTTTGATGCTCTATTCTTGGTTTTCATCCAGAGTCGTTAGCAGCTTTTAGGAAATCATTCTGGAACTATTAGATTACCACATTGATTTGAACTTTCAAGAATTGCAGCCACAATGATTGTCAATATGTTTGTCCTCTTAAATCCATATGCAGACTTTTGACACAGACTGGTGGATTTAGGTTTAATTATTTCAACTAACATTTGTGGATCCCACACTTATATGGTAATCAACATTCCTCAGGAGCTTTTGAGCGGTCTACGGGTATTTTTACAAGGAGAGACTATTCTTAGAGCTTTCAAAGAGAGCAGTCCTCAGGTCAGTGCCATCGCACAGCAGAGAGGTGGCAAACAACAATGAATTCTAGAATATCTAGGTTACGCTTATCCTCAGGTCAGTGCCATCGCACAGCAGAGAGGCACACAACCTATCTCCTTGTAGAGCAGCTTAATTTTATTTTGCACCACATGCACCAACAGCATACGTCATTAGCTTGATAGCATTTTTCTTTCATTTTTTCCGTGCTTTGCTCTGTTATGGTCATCCGCACACATTTGTGGCGTTTACATGCTCATTACCCCTTATTGGAATATTGTCAATTGTGTTAACCAGTGATAAGATGGAAGCCCAAAGTCAGTTGAACAACTTAGTTTGATCTTGAGATCACCAGTTAGGTCTAATCATCTATTGTGTTAATCTCGACATATCAATTGTGGTCTAGCAACCTCTAGGTCTACTCTCATTGTGTTACCTTAGGAGTTACCAGTTTTTCTATCATCTTCCCTTTTATATTGCTTAGACTACACATACTTATACTTTGAATTTTTGCACCTTTTTTAAATTTAAATTTTAAAGTCCCTCTTGACTTGTTCTTGTGTACTATCATATTCCAAAGAGTTTGAATCGGTATCACAGATACGATCTACCTTAAATCAGCTTTCCACACCTTCTCCCTCGTTTTTTTTGGATGTTACTTGTTGACTTATTCTCCCCCTAAAATACTAAAATCATAAACTGGTTTAATTATTTTAGGATTATAATAGCCAGCAAAATAACATGAGTTTAATTTAGACAGACCAAAATAAAAAAATAAAATAAGAAAGAAAACTTAACTAACCTACATCGGACTACACATGATCATCATCAGGAATAACATCACTTTTCTTTTTAAGTCCGTTGACCTCTACCAAATATTGAAAACGTGGTTTATCAAAGGCTTTAGTATAGAGGTCAGCGCGTTGAACATCAGTATTATCTTTTACCACATCAATTAAGTTCTTTTCAAAGCAGTCTCTTATGAAATGGTATTTAATACCGATATGTTTGGTCTTAGGATGTTGGACCGGATTTTTAGTTACTGCAATTGCAGCAGAGTTATCAACACAAATAGGAGTAGAGCAGAACGTTAAACCGTAATCTCGCATTTGCTGTTGAATCTCGATTATTTGTGAACAGCAACTTGCAGCAGCAACATATTCGGCTTCACAGGTTGACAATGCAACCGATGTCTGCTTCTTACACTGCCAAGTAACTAGTCTTCTCCCAAAGAATTGACACCCTGCGGATGTAGACTTGTAGTTCATCTTGCAGCCTCCGTATCTGAGTCACTATACGCAGTGAGCTCAAAGTCATCATCATGAGGGTACCACAATCCAAGTGTGGGTGTACCCTTCAAATAATGAAAAATCCTTTTGACCCCTATCAGATGGTTGACCTTAGGCTTAGCCTGATATCTAGAACATAAACATGTAGCATACATGATATCAGGTCTTGGGGCAGTGAGATACATGAGGGATCCAATCATTCCTCGGTACATCGTGGCATCTACAAGATCTCCATTTTCATCAGGTGTTATATCGTGATTCGTAGCCAGTGGAGTCCCAGCAGCAGATGCATTCTCCATGTCAAAACGACTGAGAATGTCTCCTACATACTTGGTCTGATATAGAAAGATCCGATTTGGTGTTTGATCCACCTGTAACCCGAGAAAGAACTTCATCTCCCCCATAGCACTCATCTCAAACTCTTTCTTCATAACTGCTTCAAACTCTTTGCATAACTCTTCGTTCTTTGAACCGAAGATTATGTCATCAACATAGATCTGTATGAGCAGTAGGTCGCCATCCTTTTCTTTAATAAACAGCGTGCAGTCAATGACTCCCCTGCGAAAGCCGTGTTTCACAAGATGAGTCGAGAGTTTCTCATACCAAGCTCATTGAGCTTGATGAAGCCCGTATAAAGCCTTGTCGAGCTTGTAGACTCTATCCCGATGATAAGGATCTTCAAATCCGTCGGGTTGACTGACATAGACTGTTTCTCTGATTTCCCCATGAAGGAATGCACTCTTCACATCTAATTGATATACTTTAATCTTCATGTACGATGCATAGGCAAGGAAGATACGAATGGCTTCCATCGTTGCCACGGGTGCAAACACCTCATTGTAGTCAATTCCCTCGACTTGGCGAAAACCTTGAACCACCAATTGAGCCTTGTTCCTGATAATTACCCCTTGGTCATCTTTCTTGCATTTTAAAACCCATTTGGTGCCAATGACCTTAGCACCTTTAGGTCTATCAACCAGAGTCCATATACCTAACTTCTTGAACTGAAGAAGTTCTTCTTGCATGGCGCTCACCCACACCTCATCATTTAGTGCATGACTGACGTATTTTCGCTCAAACTGTGAGACAAAACATCGATAAGCACCATCATGAATATATCCTTTTTCCTTAACTGAGGCGTAATCAGCTGAGTATAGCTAATTTCGGGTTTGCACTCCTGATCTGACATCCCCAATGACATTGTTTAGGGGACGATAGACGTTTTGTCGTGATCCTGGAGTAGTAGGAACTGCTACCTCAGAGCCAAGATTATGACCATTTGGTTCTGCAGCTGAGGTAGATGGAGTTTGAGCTCCAAAATCGAAGGTACATCACTGTAGATACTTGAGGACTTTCAGGAACTAGAACCTGTTCTTCCTGACTTTTACGGTTATCTTCTTCAGCTTCATCTTCAGAGGAGGAGTCACTATCGTTGACTACTCCCCCTGACTGAATAGAGGATTCTCCCTGTAAGCTAGATGTTGGTGTATTCAAGACATCATACATCATCCGTGTAGCTAACTCGTCATCCGAGGGAGAGAGAGGGAAGTTGAAGGACTTGAAGAATCCATCATAGTCGAAAAAGTAGGCGGGTCCTTTTCCAGTAGGGGTTGGTATATCTCTGAACGTCAACATTACACCATACCTCTACTAGACCCGTTGAGTTGTTGTAAACTCGCGTGTTCGGTATGTTGTATCCTAGAAAGATTCCTTCATCTGCCTTCTCACTAAATTTACCATCTTGTGTCTTCTTCAGAAGTGTGCACGGCGCGCCAAATAGTTCGAGATACTCCAAATTTGGTTTGCGTATTTGTAGTAGATCGTAACATGTCTTTCCGTGGCGCTTGACTATCAGGACTCGATTCAGTGTATCACATGCATTCGCCACTGCCTCATTCCAGAATTGAATAGGTAGTTTCTAGTCTGCCAGCATAGTCCGTGCTGTCTCTATCAAGCTTCTGTTCTTTCTCTCAGCAACGCCATTCATCTGAGGTGTGTAGGCAGAAGTGAACTGATGCACAATTCCCTTTTCCTTGCAGTATTCCTCCATCCACTGGTTCTTGAATTCTATTCCGTTGTTTGAGCGTACTTGTCTAACCTTCAGCTTGTAGAGAGATTCAGTGTGGTTACCAACTCTTTGAATGATTCAAATGTTTCTGATTTGGATTTCAAAAACATTACCCAAGTGAACCTTGAGTAGTCATCAGTGACCACAAAGCAGTACAAGTCACCTGTAATGCTCTTTGTACTGACTGGACCAAACAGATCCATGTGAAGAAGCTCAAGAGGAAGTTCTATTGAATGAACTTTCTTTTCCGAATGAGACTTCTTTGTCTCTTTGCCTTTCTTACACGCTACACAGAAGTCCGGAAGCTGGAAGTTCTTGACATTAACTCCTCTCACCAGATCTTTCTGAATCAAGTGATTTATCTTCCTTTGACTAATGTGTCCCATTCTCCTATGCAGGAGATGGAATCCTTTTCAGTAGCTTTAGATAGAAAACACTAAACCTCATGATCCATTGTAGAAGCTGTTGACAGATCCAAGACATAAAGATCTTTATATCTTGAAGCAGTCATCAAAACTTGGTCCTCTGGGATCACATAGTCTTTCTTTAGTACGTAACACTTCTTGTTGCCGAAAATGACTTTAAATCCCTTATCACATATTTGGGAGACAGAAAGTAAGTTATTTTGTAGTTGTTGAACATAGTTCACCTTATCAAACTTAACTTTCTGATTCCCCACTTCTCCCTGGGCTGTGATATAGCCACCCTTGTTTCCAGCAAACGAAAGATGCCCTCCTTTTATTTGCTTGACGTTTGATAAAAGAGCCTTGTTTCCTGTCATGTGCCTGGATGCTCCAATGTCTACTATCCACGTGTTAGTTTCAGCACTGTATCGAACACCCTACACATACAAAATAAAGGATTAGTTTGGGTTAGGAACCAAGCCTTTACTAGCTTGGTTTCCCAGAGGCATCACACATCATAAATTCTACCCGTTGAACCTTAGAGGATAAGGGTAGCTCAGGTTCCTTCTTGTCACTATTATCAGACACAGAGGATGTCTTCTCCTTCCAATATCCAGATTTGTGCAAAGCCTATTTGTGATAAACAGTCGACTGACTTATAGGTTGAATTTTAGGTTCACTAGTTCTTCTAGGTGGAGTCAGAGAAATCCTCCTAGGCTTTGAAACCTGAAGTTCAATCTTCTTCCTAGGTGTCTGATAGAAGTGACAATAGGAAGCAATGTGTCCATATTCACCATAGTTGTGACACTCTAGTAACATTACTCACTCTAGGTTTTGACTTTGGTTCTTTGGTTGTTTTCTTTGGTTTAACAAAGTTAACTGTTTTCACCTGTTTAACTTCCTTTTCTTTTTGTGTAATAGGTTTTTGACTTGAAGTATGTGAAAGATTAACCTTAGAAGTCCTTTTAGGTTCTGATTTGACTCTGTTTGAACCTGACTCTAAGTTAAACTTTTCAAATTCCTTTTCCAGATTAACACTAAACAATTTATCCTTTGCCTTTGAGGTGGCCTCCTTTTGTTTGTTTCCAAGTCCATAGATGAACATAAGGAATCTGGATCACTAACAAGAGGAGTAGACACCACATGATCCTTGATGGGATTACTTTTATTGGTCTAGTCTTAGTGTTCATCAAAGTCTCAGGTGGTGGTGGGACCACTTTATAACCCAATCCCTCCCTGTTGTTCCTTTCTCTCACTAAGTGTTGGACTATGTGTGAAGAACTAGTCCAACTGTGAAGTTTCTGTTTTAATGAATTTACTTCTACTTCTAGAACTGCCTTTTGCTTCTTAGTGTCTTCTAGGGAGTTTAGATAATACCTAATGTCATTAGCTTGGTTAAAGGCAACTACTTCGTTTTCCCTAAGCTGTTTAGTCAAAAGGTCTATCTTTTCTTTATAACTATGCTCATTTTGTTTTAATACCCTATTAGCCTCAGTGCATAGGTGCAAATCTTTTACTAAGTTATCATTATGATCTAATAACCTAGCAAATTTTTCATCTATGCTATTCTTAAAAATATCACAATCAGAACAAGCATGATTATCAAACATTTGGTCATAGTACTTACCTGAGTTGATTCAGAAGAGTTAGCCATCAACGCAGCAGCAGATGTCTCTGGTTCTGGTGATTCTGTCTTTTCTGTCTCTGATGTGGTAGACTCCTCCTTAGTCTTGTAACTGACCTTGGTTGCAGTTGCTTCTTCACTATGTGACATCGCTATCTCAACTGCTAGATCTCCTTCACTAGCGGAATCACTGTCATGTCTTCTACACTTGCAATGTTTGATTCCCCTGGCGAGACAAACCTAAAGCTCAATCCTGTCCTTCATCATCATGAGCAGTCAAGGCCTTTGGATCCTTGCTTGATGAAGTAGAACTGGTAGCTTGCTTGTCTTGATGAGTGAAGGACGAGAACGGGTTCCCGTTACCCGTCTTCTTAGGCTTGACACATTCTCTTTTGAAGTGCCCCTCTCTCCACAGTTGAAGCAGGTCACTTTGCTCTTGTCAAACCAAATGTGGTATCCTTAGTAGCTACTAAGTTCTGTCGGTTTGTTTTACAAACTTCTTTGCCCTCCGGACAGCACTAGCTAAGGCCCACATTATGTCCATCCTCTCAAGCTCCATTTCGTCCACCTGCTCGTAGTCCTCGTCGGCCAGATGGCAGTTTCCAATCTTCCCAGCAACAAGTTCATCATAAGTGGACCATTGCAGCCAAAAGATCCATGTGTTCTCGAGCTACTTCCACAGTCACATTTCCGAGATTCTCGGTCTTCAGTTTAGTAGCACTTGTTTCGGATCCAATATGGTGGGTGCAAGAGAGTCCCGACGTGTCTGTTCCTGAAGGAGACGCATGTGCAGGACCCGATGAGCTAGACACAAATGCAGTCTGGAGAGGTGCTCCAGATGTCTTAGCTTGAGGCGTGGCGTTATACAAGGCTGGATTTTGATTGTAAGAAGACTTCTGAGCTCTGTATTCATCCTAAGTGACTCTTCTCGCAACTTAAGAATGAATCATTAATATCCAGTTTTGCCAGCATTCCATTCTGTCTAAGGTTAGACACGAATGAGGTCCACTTTTTAGGCAATCCGTCTGCAAAGTTAGTAACTTTCTCTTCCATGGTAGTTGCCACCCCATGTGTATGCAGTTCACTCATCAGATGGTGAAATCTATCTATAACGTCGTCTAAACTCTCGTTTCCCATCGATGAGAAGTTATCGAATTCCTTCTTTAACTCCTTAGCTTTGATTGCCTTTAATGAAGCATTCCCTTCATACCTCTTTTCTAGTTCATCCTAAAGTTTCTTGGACTGCTTATTCTCTGAGTACTGGTGGAATATGTCTTTAGGAATAGACTGTGTAATCAATGCATAAACTCTTTTCTCTGCATTGTATTTAACTTTTGCACATCTGTCATCCCTCCTAACGTTAGCTTAACTCCATCAGCTCCAACCGTGTACTATATCCAATCTCGATGGCTTCCCACAGATTCGGATCCACTCCATTGAGGTAGATCTCAAAACGTTGTTTCCAGTGGGGAAACTCATCTAACGTCAAAAGCTTTGGTGGTTTATTATGATTACCCACTTCACTCTCAAGCAACAGCAGGTTCTGTATCCTAGAGTCCTTTCCAGCAGTAAAGGCTGACATTTGATCTTCCATGGCGAATAACTTTAAGTCTAATAAACCAAACTATCACTGGTGCGACTGAAGGATGCGAATGGCCTAGTCGTGTGCGTATGAACTCTGCGACTGGTTCAATCGTGCGGCTGAACTAAGCGATTAGCTCAGTCGTGCGAATGAGTCTGATGAGTATGAGCAATGCGAACGAACGGTCAGTCGTACGAAAGGAGATACGACTAGGTCCAATCGTGCGTCTGGAGTATGCGAATGAAGTCCAGTCGTGCGAATGGGACACTCAGGCGACTGTGGCTGATGTTTTGCGAAAATTCCTAGTTAAACGTGTTTTAGCCGTAAAAATTCGAAATTTCGCAAGGTCTAATCGCCTAAGTCCGTAGAAACCAAACTTTGATGAGCAGGGAACGTCCAAGATCACTTTTGACGCAAAAGATTGCGTTTTTAGTGCAAAAACACAAACTTTTTATCAATCTTGATTGAATCACACGTAATCAAGAGCCAAAGCTCTAATACCACTTGTTAGGACCTAGTATTTGAACGAAATACCTAGTGATTAGCGTGTAGACTAGATCAAATAGTGCGAATCCTATTTGATTGGCGATCCAATCAGTGAGAACACACAAGAATCAATCAAGAATTGAAACTACGTTAGAAATTGATGGGAATCGATCTAATGTGTTCTATGAACTTGAGAACGAATTGTGAGGCTTCTGGATGGCTAGGGTACGTCTGGAGTCGTAAGTAATGAAAGCTCTCTATTTTTCACGAATTGGGTGTATTTAGGTTAGTATTATTCATTCGTGCGACTAAACATTAGTATGGTTCAGTCGTGCGATTGAACCATGCGGTTGATTCATTCGCACGATTCAGTATTCAGTCGTGCGACTGAGTCAATCTCATGTTATAATCATACGACTGATCCAGTCTCCTGATTTAGTCGTGCGACTGAGTCATTCGTATGAAGTTATTTATGCGTATGGTCCATTTGCATGGGCCATTCGCATGAGAACTTCATTCTGTTAAGTTTGAATGTATTATTAATTAATATAACATTATGTATAACACTTCAAACAACCACAAATCTAATTAACCAATTCAATGTCGACTCATTAATGAAATATTAAAAATTATAAATATCAAACAAGCAATATCATTTCATTAATCATTTCAAGCATTACTCAGAATCAGACAAACAAGATCTATTACATTCATATCATGATCTAGGGACATACATGTATCAGCAGTTTCCCTCAACTGTGAGCCCAATTCGTAGATTAGAATGTGTTGAACATATATAGAAAACATATAATATATATAATAACAAGTCCAAGTTAGCAAGTAGATTTGTATAACAAACTGAGATTACCTGAGCTTGACCCCCTGAACCATTTTATTCACTATGAAGGAGAGATCTTTAGAATGTGTTCCTAGCGCCCATGCTTGTTGGACAAGCTGTGGATGGCCATTTGAAGTAAGTACTTCCACTGGGAGGAGACCTTCCCTTTCTTGAATGTCTTGACAGAGAAATCTCCTTCATAGCCTATCTGCTTAAAGGAGTGGTTTACAACTTCTTTAGGAAAGGAAAATTCACCTTCCTAATCATCCAGTTAAAGGTTGGTATTGATGATGGTTGGAGTGATGAAGATTTTCCACCCCTACACTATAGCTGACAGTGCCTTCTCCCCATCCATAATGACCTCTTGATAGGTCTTCCAAAAATGAAGCAGATGATCCTCATAAAGAACTGTTGGACCAAAAGAACCAATGAGCCAAGATCAGAAAACCTCTAAGTCCCACATGGTATCACAACAACTGCTGAAAGCTTCATCAGCAGTTTGACAAGTGCTGAAGACTTCAACAGCTGAAGATCAAGTGCTGAAGACTTCAACAGCTGAAGAACTAAAGTGCTGAAGTACAACAGCTGAAGAACACAAGTACTGAAGCTGAACAGCTGAAGAACACAAGTACTGAAGCTGAACAGCTGAAGAACACAGGTGCTGAAGCTGAAAGACCAAAGTACTGAAGTACAACAGCTGAAGAGTCTACAAGTGCTGAAGATCAAAAACTGATGTACAAAGTCTGAAGACAAATCAAACAAAAGGCTGATGGAACTTTTATTCATCAGTCAAAATATACAAAAGATCTTTTGAATAAGTTTGATTTACAAAACTGTAAGCCCTGTTCTACTCCCATGTGCAACACCACACAACTGGATGCTGATCAGAAAGGTAAAGCTGTTGATGAAATGCTTTACAGATGTATGATTGGGTCCTTGATGTATCTAACAGCTTCTAGACCAGATATTATGTTTGCTACATGTGTTTGTGCTAGATTTCAGGCTGCTCCTAAAGAGTCTCATTTGATTGCAGTCAAGAGAATCTTTAGATATCTGCAAGGTACACAATCTCTGGGTTTATGGTATTCCACTGGACACTCTTGCAAGTTAGTTGCTTTTTCAGATAGTGACTATGCAGGGTGCAAGTTAACTAGAAAGTCAACTTCTGGTGGTTGTCAATTCCTAGGCAACTGTTTGATTTCTTGGCAGAGTAAGAAACAAACATCTGTTGCTACATCAACTGCTGAGGCCGAGTACATTGCTGCTGCAAGTTGCACCTCTCAGGTACTCTGGCTTCAGAACCAACTTCTGGATTATGGCATTACAGAGACTAAGACTCCATTGTTAATGGATAGTGCTTCAGCTCTGTGTATTGTCAAAAATCCAGTCCAGCACTCTAGGACCAAACATATAGAGATCAGACATCATTTTATTCGGGATTGTTTTGAAAAAGGTCTGATTGATCCTAAGTTTGTGCCTAGTGCTGATGAGCTCGCAGATATTTTTACTAAGCCTTTGGATAGTTCTACTTTCCAAAACCTTGTGTTAAGGCTTGGTATGCTGTAGCTAAATAAGTGACAATTACTGCTGATTTCAGTAGTAATTACTGGTGATCATTGGTACCCATGTCACATATAAGTACTGATGAGTCCTTTTCCCTTCAGTAGTTTTATAACTACTGATGGCTAAATGCCTCACAAGTACTGAAGTACTTTATCTGTTCCAAACTACTGATGTAGTTAAAACTACTGATGTAGTTACAACTACTGAAATCAGTATAAACATATAAGTACTAAAATCAGATGCAAAGTCTGATGAGTAAGTGTTGAGGACAGCATGAAACAGCTGAAAGGCTATGAATTGACGACAACTACTGAAGAGAACTTTCTCTTCAGTTGTTTCAACAACTGCTGTTTCATTCTAAACACTGAAGCAAAACCATGTCTTCAGTAGTTTTATAACTACTGATGACTAATACCAAGTCTTCAGTTGTTTACAACAGCTGATGACAAAACCACTGTCTTCAGTAGTTTCACAACTACTGATGACAAACACCAAGTCCTCAGTTGTTTCAATCATCTGAAGTCAAAACCACGGTCTTCAGTAGTTTTCTAACTTCTGATGCCTAACACCACGACTTCAGCTGTTTCAACGTCTGAAAGGATAATACCATGTCAACAGTCGTTTAAAACTACTGATGACGAACACCACATCCTTCAGTCGTTTTCTTACCCGTACCCTATAAATATCCCTGACCTAATACTTCAAAGCTTCATCTTCTTCAAACCTAACGTTCCTCTCCAAAACTTCTCTCTTCTCAATGGCGTCCATGCAAATTAAACCGCGACACAACTGTGTTGCCTACCTTACTAAATCGCCTGTCTGGGCTAAGTTCGATACTGCTATTGATCTTATGGTTCAGCCCCATACAAAACGGCATTTCTTCTGAATCCCATTCTACATGCCGAATCCCTCCAACAGTTTTGGATGAACGTCACCATTACCACTGGGGAACAACACACCATCTCTCCAGTCGGTCGTCAACAACAAAGAAGTGGTCATCACTCCTGCAATAATCCGCCAAATCCTTCATCTGGATGATGCTATTTCTCCTGCTGGATATCCCAAGGGCACTACAGATCTATCCTTTGCCCAACATGGATATCAAGGCAATCTAATTGCCTCCACTATCAAGAAAACTTCCATGACGCCGAACGCCTAATTTTTCACATGGTGAATGTATGTTTGGCTCCTAAGACTTCGTCTTGGGATCAAATGTCGACAAAGTGGCAGCAGGTAATGTATTCTATTCTTGAGCAACAGCCGTTAAATTTTTCAGAATTAATATTTTCGGAGCTCAAGGATATGGCTCAAAAACTAACTGTTAACCGTTGGATACTATATCCACGGTTCATAATGGCCATCATTACAAACCAGCTTCATGCTGAGGGACTTGTTGGCTTGGGAGTCCCTGCTACGGCTGTTCTGCCGGAAGTATACTCCCGGCACAACTCTGACCAGACACTCAAATTGGCTGCCAAGCTGCGCAAACCCACGCAGCTGGAACCCACAGCCACCACCTCCAAATCAAAAGTCCCCACCAAACCCACCAAAAAGAAACCCAAAACGGCTACTCAGGGAATTGAGTCCCCTGAGGATGCCCCTGCACCACAACGCAGGAGATATCCACTGGTCCAAACCCCCTAGTGGATATAAGGACTCTACCAGCCATAGCCCTCAGGATTCCTCTCAAAGGAGCCTGCAGCAACCACACAAGAGGTACCTACACATCTGGGATCTTCCTCACTTGGGGATTGCCATTGAAGAGCACCAACCTCCTAGGTGCACACTGCTTCTATCCTTTCACCCCATACAACCGCCCCTCACAGCCCAACTTTAATAGTTGCACAAGTGCTGACTCAACTGCACTCCTCACCCCCTCCCCAGAAACCACTTACTACTGGGAACACCTGTACCAATGAGGGGGAGGAACACAGTGCAATTGAGAACCCACAGCATAGGGGTTTACCACTTCTATCTCCTGGTGTAGATAAGGAGCTTAGAATATCTAGTGAGGCTGCCACCTCTTCTGAATCAGCACATGATCAAATGAGGCTGGTAACATTGCTAAGACCTCACTAGAGGCAACAGCTGATGATGGACATTGTCCTAAGGCTGGAAGTCCCCAGTACCAAGAAAAAGGGGCACATGCAACAACTGGTCTACACCCAGTGCATGTAAATCCTGCTCCAAGCAGGAGGTCAGATGATTCAGCTTCGCTGATGATGACCTGGGCTTTTTCTACGATGTTCTTGCCCAGAACACAATCCTTGAGGAGAAACTCAGTAGGCTGCAAAACTTACTTGACCAACTCTCACAAGGAGAAAGACCATCTGCCTCCACCAACCCACAGATGGCACCTTCAGTTGAAGGTTCCCCAAACACTGAGCCACTCCAAACTCAACCACCTGCCTTTGCTTCAGGCCCTATTTCTCAGGAACAGAACCCTCCTGAGCAAATAGGTGCTCTACTTCAAAATTCCCTCCCTCTCATCACACCCATAATCACTGATATTGTGACTAAAGCCATTGATGAGAGGCTTTCCTCAACTTTACAACCCTTGATTGATGCTGCTGTGCAAAAGACACTTTCTGCGGTACAAACCCCTTCCACCAATGCATCCAAAAAGGGGGAGAGTACTGCAGTGAAAGAAAAGAAGAGGAAAAGAACAGAGGAAGAGAAGGAAGAGAAGCAAGCCAAGAGGAGGAGAAAGAAAAGCAACCACTGCTCACTTACAAGCGAAAGAAAAGTGCTGAGGATCAACCTACTGCTGAAGACAAATCCTTGGAAGAGCTGGTAAAAGATGCTGATACTACACACAGCCGATCCATGGATAAAATAATTGAACAACTCTTCAAACAAGGGTTGATACAGCCACATTGGATAGTGAGATCAAAAGGTTGGAAGTGCAAGAGATTCAAAACCGATGGGCTGGGTATGATGCTCTTGAAAAAGAGAGATTGGAGATAATGATCCGCTTCATTGCAAAATACTTAGGAAGATCTTTAATGGAGATTCGCGCGTGGACCAGGGACAGTATTTTAGCTATAGCCACCAGAATCTGTCTGTCTGAGCAATTCCACAAGGGGATTATGTTGAAGCCCTTGATGAGGCTGGGACTGGTAAAAGTTTAGAAATGGCAAAACTTACAAAGGCGAAACTTACTACAAAGATGCTGGATCAACCTTCCCTTCCACCCACTCAAACACTGCCTACCCCTCAAATCTCCAAACCAATCTCTAAGCCCAAAACCAAACATCCTCATTCTTCAAAACCAATTCCTTTACCAACCCAACCATCATCCAGTGATGCACCTAGAAGGAGGAGAAGGGTGCTGAGGATGGAAGAAGAAGAAGAAGAAGAGGATGAAGATGATAGTCTGCCACTCTCTGCTGTTCTAAAGCTACCAAAACCCAGAAGTCAACCCATGATCACACCTGACTCTCAAAGGGAAATGGTTAGAGTCAAGATAGAAGATGAAGAACAGCAGAAACAACACGATGAGCAACTACTGAAGATGGTTGACAAGGAATTTCCTCAGTCATCATCTATACAAGCCATGAAAGGGCATGCTCAGAGGCTGTACACTCTCAGGCACACATTTCAGTATCCATAGGAGAGAGTGAGAGTATGGCCAGACCCCAAGGTGAGTTCTAGAATCCATAAAAGAACTATTCCACACAGATACAATAGCCAGGTTAGAAAAACAATAGATTCTACCATCATGTTGGCCATTGTAGTCTCACCTTGGGAAATAATTGATGAATTCAAGAAAGCTCATCAAGCAAAGATGACCCCTCAAGCTTTACTGGAAAACAAGATGATCAAAAAGGGGTTATTATATAAAAAGCTTGAAGACATCAAGAAGAATGAGCTCCAGTTACTCCTTGAAGGCACCCATCCTGATGAATTTGTCTATAGGGAGGTAACTACAGTGGAGCTGAAAAATGGCAGGACCATGAAGTACTTATTTGAGTACTATGGTCCAGAGTTCTTCTTCGAAGGAGGAGTAGAAGAACTCTCCAAGGAGGAACAAGTTGTTCTCCATGAGGCCTATGTTCGAGAGTCATACAGACTCATTATGGGGAAGTAAATCTCATGAATGGGATAACAACTCTGTGTCCAGTTCCCCAAAACAGAGTTCCCATTCATACCTTGCCAAACAAATATCTGAGATTTCTTCCCAGGCCGGAGCTTACATGGGTCATCTTTTCTACTGATCAAGAAGGAAAAGACCAATCTTTTGCCAACAATAAGTGGGATAATAAATAATTTAGAGGTTTTGGCTGCATTGGTTCAGGGGGAGTTTGTTGGACCAAAAGAACCAATAACCCAAGATCAGAAAACCTCTAAGTCCCACATGGTATCACAACAACTGCTGAAAGCTTCATCAGCAGTTTGACAAGTGCTGAAGACTTCAACAGCTGAAGATCAAGTGCTGAAGACTTCAACAGCTGAAGAACTAAAGTGCTAAAGTACAACAGCTGAAGAACACAAGTACTGAAGCTGAACAGCTGAAGAACACAAGTACTAAAGCTGAACAGCTGAAGAACACAAGTGCTGAAGCTGAAAGACCAAAGTACTGAAGTACAACAGCTGAAGAGTCTACAAGTGCTGAAGATCAACAACTGATGTACAAAGTCTGAAGACAAAGACTGAAGACATCAGCTAATGATATCTACTGAAGTCATCAGCTGATGTAACATCTGAAGGTCAAAGTCTGAAGATCAAGTACTGAAGCGTCAGTAGTTTGTCACAACTGCTGAAGAGTACTTCTTCAGTAGTTGTGATATCAGTAGTTTTATATTTCTAGTTTCAGTAGTTTTGTAAAACGACTGAAGAGCTTGTTCTTCAGTTGTTGTAGTTTCAGTAGTTTTATATTTTTCAGTAGTTATAACAACTGATAACACTTAGAACTTTTTGTAAGAAGATGTCAGCTGTTTTGACATCTTTAGTAGTTGTGTTTCAATTGTAATAAATCTGTTAGATGTCACTATCAAGTGACATCAGCAGACGTCATATCTCTTATATAGAAGGTGTCGACCTAATCATAAATGTGACATTCTGTTACCACGAAAGCGAATATTGAATGAAATATATTTGCAGATATTATCTCTCTCTATAACCGTCTTTGTTCTTCATTGAATATCGTTTTGTTCTTGTGAATCGACTAATTCATTGGTTGAATTCCGCTGCAATACTCGTCAATCAATCAAACATAGATCACTGATCCTAACAAGAACAGGATCAATGGTAAGGTAGTTGGAGTAGTTGGACAAAGCCAAAACTTAACAAACCTTTGAGAAATGAGGGTCTTTCTTAGAGTGTAACAGAGCAACATGATTGTGTTGCCTGTGTAATTGCATGGAGAAGTTTGTGTTGTTTCTGCGGTTGAGGTTGGCCTTTTTAGATAGCCTTGAGGTGAAGGAAATGAAGAATAAAGGCGGTTTGAGAGAATTTTGGGAATTATGTCTGAAAGTAGATGAAGATGATAAAGAAAGAGGGGGAATGGTTGGGTTTATCTAAGAAATGGATTTCAGACAAAGTTAATGAAAGAAGATAAACTTTCAGATCCGGATGTCGATCATACCTCTAAAAGTGTAGTTTGCTTTTTCCCCAAAAGTAGTTTTCTTGGAAGTCAGAAATCTTCCAATGGTAATTTGACTTCGGAAGTTTTAGAAGAAAGCTTCCGAGCCAAAAGGACTTCGGAAGAGATTTCAAAGATGTTTAGAAAATTTAGCTTCGGATGAAATTTACCCTCCGAAGTTGTAAAAACTTCTGACAGTTAATTACATTTGGAAGAAAGAGGTTCTTTCAAACATACAAGTACTTAGAAATAATTTAAGCTTTGGAAGATACGCTAGAGATTTCTTCTGAAAGTAATTTTCTACGATATTTGTTTGTTTTAAAGACTTAAATATCTTCTAAAGGTAAAAACCTATCTTCTTAAGAGAAATTGTTAAAAAATCTATGAAAAATCTTCAAAAAGAACTTTACTTCCAACTCAACAAAGGGGCTTATGAATGGTGATAGATATAGAAAAATTATGACACACAAATTTTAGAAATAAGATATGATTAAGTTTTCAAAAAAAAACTACTCAAAGTTAATTATCCCAACAGCTGATACAAGTTATTTGAATCTCTGCTCATAAAAAGTTTTAGTGAACATATCAACATATTGTTCATTTTTATTAACCTTCACTGGTTTGATTAATCCTTTCTCAAAGTTATCTTTAATCAAATAATACCTGATATTGATATGTTTTGTCCTTGAGTGCTGCACATGATTCTCTGTGATAGAAATGCACTGTTGTTGTCTATGTGAATGAGAGTCTTCTTAAAGTTGAACCCATAGTATAGCATCTGATTTTGAATCCAAAGCAATTGAGCACAGCAGCATGTAGCAGCAATGTATCCAGCTTCAGCGGTTAATGCAGAGATACATGATTGCTTCTTGCATTGCCATGAGACAACCCTTCTACCAAGAAACTAACATCGCCCTAATGTAGATTTTGCAGTCATATTGCATCCACAATAATCACTATCTGTATATGCATACAAATTGAAGTTAGAATTCTTTGGATACCAAAGGCCAAGTATTGTGAGATATCTTAAAATTCTCTTAACAGTGATAAGGTGTGACATCTTGGGATTGGCTTGATATCTTGCACAAACAAATATGGCAAATATGATATGAGGCCTGCTAGCTGTAAGATAATAGACCTAATCATAGCTCTATAGAGGTGCTCATCCACACACATCCCCTCAAGGTTAGTCCCAAGGGAGTGGTTTTTTTGCTATGGGAGTCTTAGCAACCTTACAATTAGTCATGTTGAATATCTTGAGTATGTCTTGAATGTACTTTGAATGACTTATGAAGATGCCATCTTCAACATGCTTCACTTGATTTCCTAGAAAGAAATTGCATTACCCCATGGAAGTCATTTCAAATCTATCAATCATCAGGTTCTTAAAATGTTTGCAGAGCTTTGGATTAGTTGAACCAAAGATGATGTCATTTACATACACTTGAACCAACATCAAGTCCTTTCCTATTCTTTTGATAATGAGAGTTCCATCTATAGTACCTCTTCTGTATCCATGATTGTAGAGATACTGAGATAAAGTCTCATACCACTTCCTTGGTGCTTGATGCAACCCATATAGAGCCTTATCAAGCCTGTAGACATAATCAGGATGATCACGATCTGCAAAGCCAGGTAGTTGTTTGACATACACCTTTTCATCAATCACCCCATAGATAAAAAAACACTTGACATCAAGTTGGTAGACCTTGAAATTCTTGGATGCAACAAAAGCTTAGAATATCCTAACAACTTCTAGTCCTGCTACTAGAGCAAACACATCTGTGTAGTCAATTCCTTCTTCTTGTGTGTACCCTTGAACAACTAGTATTGCCTTATTTTTATAAAAAGTCCTCTATCATTTTTCTTATTCCTAAAAACCTATTTGGTTCCTATTGTAGTCTTCCCATGAGGAAGAGGACATAGGTTCTAAACCTTTTTTCTTTTGAATTGAAGCAGCTCCTCTTGCATAGCTTCAACCCAATTTCCATCCTTCAAAGTCTCATCAATCTTCTTAGGCTCTATCTAAGATATAAAATAAGAGTGAAGACAAACATTTGCATAAATGGTTTGTCATCTTGTTCTTACTTCTGAATCAACATCTCCATTAACATTTGAGGTAGGATGAGACTTGTGGATCCTTAGATTAGGAATCACAATAAGTTGCTGAGAGAGATCTAAATTGAAGAAATTTAGATCTAGCATTGAGGTTTCTCCCACCACATCAGCACATTATCAAGTGAAACTTGATCCAATAAGTGTGTGACATCATTGTTGTTGTCTTCAATCGAGTGGTTGTTAGCATTAAGAAATTCTTGATCACTTTCACCACCACCATGATCTTCTACATTTAATGATTTTTTATCTGGTTGTTGAGCCTCTAAGTTGTAATTTGAAGGCATCTCGGATGTATCAGCTGAACTTGTCATTGTTGTGCTGATAGAAACTTCATTTGCAGATTTAGTTACAACTGGAGCTGAAATAGTGTTACTTGAGGGTCTTCTTAGCTCACATCTTGGATCAGGATCGCCTGTAGATAAGATATTTGTAGATTCTAAACATTCTCACAAGATTTGTTAAAACAATTGGTAACTAAATCAAGATCAAATAGCTAATCAGGACCAGAACCATTTACACTGGGTGTGTGTTCATCGAAGATCACATTGGCTGACTCCTCAACTATTTTGGTTCTGAGATTGTATACTCTATAAGCCTTAGCTTGGGAAGAGTATCTAATGAAGTGTCTATCATCTGATTTCTCAGCAAACTTGGCAATTTGATCTTTGGTATTCAAGATGGTGCAAGGACATCCAAATGTCCTAAGAAAACCAATGAAAGATTTCCTCTAGTGCTAATATTCATAAGCAGTCTTACCATGTGTCTTAACTACTAAAACTCAATTATGCACATAGTAAGCAGTGTTGACTGCCTCTGCCCAGAAGGTGATAGGAAACTTAGAGTCAAACAACATGTTTCTTGTAACTTCAATCAGTTTCCTGTTTCTCCTCTTAGCAACACCATTTTGGTAAGGAGTCACGGGAGCACTGTAATGTCTTGTAATACCCTTTTCATCACAAAATGTATCAAAGATTTAGTTCTTGAATTTAGTTCCTTCATCACATCTTATGGTTTTGACTTTATAATCAGATTGATTCTTAATCTTTAAGATGAAGTTCTTTAGAATCTCAGGGGTCTCATCCTTAATTCTAAGAAAGAAGACCTAAGTGAATCTTGTAAAGTCATCTGTGACCACGAAACAATAAGAGGTCCTTCCCATCCTTTCGCTTGTGAGATACCTTGTGAGATCACCAAATAATAAGAAGACCCAAGTGAATCTTGTAAAGTCATCTGGTGGGGCCAAAGAGATCCATACGTAACAAGTGTTGGGGAGTAGTGATAGAGTTTCTATCATTTGGCTTGTGAGATACCTTATGTTGCTTCCCTTTCAGGCATGCAACACAGTGGTCATTACTTGTAAACTCTTTCTATGGCATTCCAGTTACCAAGTAATTCTTAATTAGTTTATTCAAGTTCTTAAAGTTTAGATGGCACATTCTTTTATGCCAGAGAAAAGACTCATCATTATTTCTTTAAGCAAAAAGCATGAAACTTCTCAAGAGGGGGATGTTTCTTGCAAGTGCATCTTGTACATGTTCCCTTTCCTGGGGCCTCTAAGTAGGATATGCTTATACGGAATGACCACCCCGGGCCTAAGAACAATGCACTCATGCTCAGTAAACAGCATGTTATGAATCTAATCACAAAATTGAGAAAAACTCAGAAGAGTGTATCCAACCTCCTTGACAAAGTTTACTTTCTTAATGCCGAGGTTACCATTTATGACCTTGCCCTTTCCAGTAATGTAACCACAAGCATATCCTCCAAAAATAACTGGTCGTCCATTAATCATTTCAGACTTTTGGAGTAGTGACCTATTGTCTGTCATGTGCCTGGAACAACTATTTTCAATGATTCATATATTATTGTTTATCTATAGATGTTCATGCATAAAAGAGATAACTAGTTACATTAATGCATGCATTCTTACTTCATCGTTCATTAATGAAAGTCTCACAAGCCGTTTGTTTACTTCGATATTTTCCAATGGAACAATCATATCTTCGTCTGCCAAGCACTTTCTCAGATGATATACATGGAATGTCGGGTGAATTCCACTTAACTCATCTAGTAACTCCAATCTATAGGCCACCTCTCCAACTCGAGCAATGATTCGAAAAGGGCCTATGTACCTTGGGCTCAACTTGCCCCGCTTTCGGAAACGAATGATACCCTTCCAAGGTGAGACCTTCAACATAACCCAGTCACCCACCTAGAATTCAATCGGTCTGCGTCATTTATCAGCATACGACTTCTGTCTATCTTTGGCTGCCTTCATGAAGGCTTTGATTCTCTTAAGCTTCTCAATCGTAGCCTCAATCACCTCGACGCCCCCAACTCCTTCTGACCAATATAACCCCAACAAACGGGTGTTCTGCATCTCCTACCGTATAGCATCTCATATGGTGGCATACCAACGTTGGCATGAAAGCTATTGTTGTCTGAGAATTTGGCTAATGGTAAGTGGTCATCCCAACTTCCCCCAAAATCAATCACAGATGCTCGAAGCATGTCTTCCAATGTCTGAATGCTCCTTTATGTCTGACCATCAGTTTGGGCATGATAAGCCGTGTGTAACACCCGGTTATTTTTTAAAGAAAGATAAGAAATGAAGGATAAAAGAAGGAAATGCAATTAAACCCAAGTTGAGGGGTTAAAATGTAAAAGAAGGATAAAAGTACAAAAGTTGATGTAAAGGTGGGCATGGTCGCCCACCCTCACCTCTTATCACCTTTTCACTCCGGTTAGAGAGAGAGAGAGAGCAAAAACTATGGTTTGAAGGAGAAGAAGAAGAAGAAGTTGAACTCAAGGTAAGAATTCATGGATTTTAAAGTGTTTGTGTTGGGTTTTGGTCTTGAGTGTATGCCTATGTGCTTGTGTGTGTTGGTGTGTGTTGTGGGTTTTTAGGTGTTTGAACCCATTCGCATACAGGTTAGAAAGAAGATAAGCCCAAAGTTGCACCAGGTGAGTTTCTAGACCCCGGTTTTTCTTGTTTTAAACTCCTTGGGTCAGAAAATGTATTTAAACGATTTTATATTGTTTATGTATGTATACTCGTATGTGTATTGGTGTGTGTTTACGGGTGGGGTTTGATTTTGGGCTATGTTGTGTATGTTGATGTTATGGTTGTGTTTCTAAGAGTAGGAGTATGATTTAAGCTTAGAACACCATCGATGATGATTGGGAACTGAGTTATGATGTTTAAGTGTGTTATAGTCTGCCCATGCGCCTAAAGAGTGGCCCATGCACCAACAGGAATAACGGCTTAACTGTTCCCATGCGCCAAAAACTCATGCGCCCAAATAGTACCCACACGCCGAGAATTAGGCTGGAATTGACTAAGTTTCCAGATGTCCACGATTCCCATGCCCCTGAAAGTTGCCCATACACCTGAAAGTTGCCCATGCGCCTAAGTGTTCCCCCTGCGCCTGCATAGTGCCCATGCGCCTGCATAGTACACATGCATCTAAGGACTTGGAATATTTTTTGATTTTTTGGGGAAAAAGTGTAATGTAGGCTTTGACTTGGGAGGTTCCCGGGGGCTATGTAAGTTGACCATTTGAGTCATAAATGTTGCGATGGGTGATGTATGATGTGATGTAAGATTGGTGATTATGCATGAAGATGTGTGATTGATGATGTTTGAAGATTATGTATGATTGTATGATATGTTCCTTATGATGATGTATGTTTATCTTTCTTATGGCTTTACGTGTCATGTTAATGAATGAATGAAGTATTATGTAACGTAAAGTGAAAGATAATGAAAGAGGAACATGAAGTAAGAATGCATGCCTTATTGAATGATGATGAATGAAGGAAAGGCTTGCAAGCACATATATGAGGTGATCAACCCTGTTGTTGCAACAGACTGGGATAGCGTGCAATCGTTGACATTGCCTATGAGGTGAGCAACCCTATGGTTGCAACAGACCCGGATAGCATGCTATCGTGAAGTTGCCATGAGGTGAGCAACCCTGTTGTTGCAACAGACTCGGATAGCATGCTATCATTGAGATTGGAAATGAGGTGAGCAACCCTATGGCTGCAATAGACTCGGATAGCGTGCAATCGTTGGGATTGCTAATGAGGTGAGTGACTCTGTTGTCGCAACAGACTTGGGAGAGCAAACGCATTAAATGAACGAATGTTAACAAATGTAATGGAAGATAATAATTATATTATCGTTATGTACATATGTTGTATTGTCACGAATGAATGTAAAGCGCAGTATGATTTGAAAGAACGGTTTTAATGATTGAAATGTATGTTTTATTATAAAACTAGAACTTACTCAGCAACGCTGACTTTTATACATTTTCAGTTGGCAGGTAAATATTGCTGAGGATGGCACGAGGGTGAAGCTACTCAGTAGGGGAAAGACTGGCATCCATTCATACTTGTTATCGCTGTTGTTTTGTAATGCAATTAAACAATTCTTTTGTATTCGGTTAAACTATAGTGTACTGCCTAGCAACAGTGTTTTTAATGAAATGAATGGCTTTTGTTAAAATAATTCCGTTGCTTAAACTTGTTAATTTATAATGTCTAATGTATTTAATGCTGTGAATGACCAACTGTGACGTCTTTGGGAATGGGGTCTTACAAGTTGATATTAGAGCCAAAGTTTAAGTGAAATGGGTAATTTTCAAAATAACCCTTAAATTAAATTGAGAATGGGATGGAAAGGGGAATGGGATGCCAAACTGAGTAGCTGCGTGCCATTAGGTATTTTCGTAAAGTTAACCGGTTTTATGTGCACGTGATATGTGGTTATGTGTTGTATGTAGGTTTAAATACTGATGTAGTCAGGGCAGGTAATGCTTGGGGTATGAAGAGTGAAGTAAGTGGCTCATCACAACTGGCCACTGTAATTAGGGACTTACTATACTGACATAAACTAAGTTGTTCCCTTGAATGACTGTGGTGGTGTTTGAATCTTATGGTGCGCTTAGAGGATAGCCGGTGGTAGATCTTCAAAAGCCTCTCGTGGTGGAGGTCACGGTGCTGCACTGCGACCCAAGAGAGGAGACCCAGAGTGGAGAAGGTGGTTCCTGAAGAATGTGAGACCCCTTATCCGGAGGGTGGCAACGAGAGCACCATTATGAGGGCCTCAGTAAAGGAGGCTGTGGTGGAAGAAGTCCACCAGGTTACGCAGAAAATCTTACCGTCTGTGGTGACCGAAGTGACTAAGGCAGTACGGAAAGGGGAACTGCCAGGATCAGTGATCACAAGTTTGATGTAATGGAGCGTAACGCGGCGGAATAAGAACAAGAATTAGACAAATTGTAGCAAGAATTTGATACTCGTATGCATTAAGAACAAATACGGTTATAACGAGAGAATATATTTCTGTAACAAGGAATGTTTCAATAATATCGAATATTTCTGATCAAATCATTCCACTATTACAATAGGTTGATACTCCTTATATAGAGTGCAATCGCTGCGGTTATCACGCGAAAGTGACAACTGGCAGATCTATTACAAAAATAACTAACTCTTAACAAACTACTGAAATGTTCACAACTACTAAGAACATATCAGAGTGTTAAGTACAAAATAAGAAACTACTGATAAGAAACTACTGAAATTACAACGACTGGAGAACAAGCTCTTCAGTTGTTTTACAAAACTACTGATAAATATAAAACTACTGAAAGGTAAACCGTCACAACTACTGAAAAATACCTCTTCAGCTGTTGTGACAACGTCTGATACTTTGGTCTTCAGCACTTGTGTCTTCAGACTTTGTCTTCGGCACTTGTGTCTTCAGACTTTGTCTTCAGCACTTGTCTTCAGACTTTGTCTTCAGCACTTGTCTTCAGACTTTGTCTTCAGCACTTGTCTTCAGACTTTGTCTTCAGCACTTGTCTTCAGACTTTGTAATCAGCTATTGTCTTCAGCTGTTGTGGTCTTCAGTAGTTGTTATGACGTCTGTGGGACTTAAAGGTTTTTTTGATCCGGCTCATTGGTTCTTTTGGTCCAACAAACTCCCCCTGAACCAATGCAGCCAAAACCTTTACTTTATTGAGGTCCCACTTATTGTTGGCAGAATGGTTGGTCTTTTTCCTTCTTGATCAGTTGAGAAGATGACCCATATAAGCACTGGCCTGGAAATGAGTCTCTGATGATTTGGTTGGCAATGTATGGATGGGAACTCTGTATTGGGGAATTGGACACTGAGCTGTTCCCCCATCCATGAGACTCACTTCCCATGTATAAGCTTGTAGGATTCTCTGGTGTATGCTCTGAGAAACATAATTTGTTCTTCCATGGTCAGGTTCTCGGCTTCACCATCAAACAATCCTTCACGCCCATACAACTCTGAGACGTACTTGGCCTGTTTAGCATTTTTGAGCACAACTGTTGTAATCTGTCTGTATGCAAACTCATCAGGATGAGTCCCTTCAAGTAACAGACTGAGCTCATTTTGTTTGAAGTTCTCAAGTCTCTTGTAGACTAACCCCTTTTTAATAATTCTGTTCTCTAACATCTTTTGGGGTGGCTGTTTAGTCTCATAGGCCTTGTTGAAATCTTCTACAATCTCCCAGGGTGATACTACAAGGACCACTGTGATCTCTTCATCTACGATCCTTTTTACTTGGCCCTTGTATCTCGAAGGAATGTCTTTCTTTACAATCCTGTGAGCCACCCTAGGATCAGGCCATACTCTCACCTTTTCCTTCTAATATTGAAATGTGTTGGCAATGGTGTACAACCTCAGAGCTTCTTTCTTCATACTTATTATTGATGACGAAGCAGCATAAGTTTTGTTGATGCTTTTCAACATTTCATCATCATGAAGCCTTTGCTGCTGTTCTTCTTCAATCTTTACTCTCACAGCTTCCATCTGTGAGGTGGGAGTGATAGGCATGGGTTTGGCTTTAGCCAATGTTAGGACTGCAGACAGAGGCAGCCTATCTTCTTCCACATCATCCTCTTCTTCTTCTTCTTCTAGCCTCAACACCCTTCTCTCTTCTTCTTAGGTGCATCATCGGCTGTTTGTTTAGAGGGTAAGGGAGTTCGTTTTGTGGGTTGTGATTGTGGTTGTTTTGGAGAGGGAATGTTGACAGGCTGAGTTAGCATTTTGGAGGTGAGTGTTGCTTTTGAGTGTTTGGCTAGCTCAGTCCTGCTCCCTGCTCCTGCTTCATTCAAAGCTTCGACTACTAACCCCTTAGTGTATGCCTCAGACGAACAGATCTTGGAGATTATGGCCAAGATACTATCCCTGAACCATGATTTAATCTCGATCAATGATCTCCCAAGATATTTTGCAATGAATCTGATCATGATCTCTAGTCTCTCTCTTTCTAATGCATCATAACTTGCCCATCTTGAGTTAATTTCTTCAACTTCAAGTCTCCTGATCTCTGAGTCAAGTTGTGCAGTATCGAACCCTTGTCTATAGAGTTGATCAATAATGGCATCCATTGATTTACTATGAGTAGCATCTGCCATTTTGATCATCTCATCGAGTTGGAGCTCTTTCTCTTTTCCTTCACCCTTCCTCTTCTTATATGTGAGATGAAAGTCTTTGTGACTTTCACTCACTTGATCATTTTTGGTTCCCTTCACAAACTCCTCTTCCTTCTCAGTTTCCTTTTCTTTCAGTTTGCTCTTCCTCTTTGCTTTCACTGACTGACTCTCCCCCTTTTTGGTTGCATTGGTTGCAAGGGTTTGAGTAGCAGAAAGCCTTGTGCTCACAATCTCCTCCACCAGGGGTTGTATGATTGAGGGAAGTCTCTCATCCATGGTTTTGATCACAATGTCTGTGATCATTGGGGTGATGAGAGGTAGAGTCTGCTGAAAGATAGCAACTGTTTGCTCAGAGGGGTTCTGTCCCTGAGAAGCAGTGCCAGAAACAGAAGCTGGTGGCTTGGAAGTTTTGAGTGGCTGAGTGTATGGGAGACCTTCAGGTGAAGGTGCCATTTGTGGGTTTATGTCGGTGGCAGATGGACTTGCTTCTTGAGAGAATTGGTCGAGTAGTCTTTGTAGTCTACTGACTTCTTCCTCAAGAATTGTGTTCTGGGCCAGAACATCATAAAAGAAGCCCAGGTCATCATCAGCAGATGCTGAATCACCTGACCTCCTGCTTGTAGCAGGATGTACATGCACTGGGTGTAGACCAGTTTTAGCATGTGCCCCTTTTTCTTGGAACTGGGGACTTCCAGCCTCAGGACTATGTCCTTCATCAGCTGTTGCCTCTAGTGAGGTTTTAGCTATGTTACCAGCCTCATTTTGATCATGTGCTGATTCAGAAGAGGTGGCAGCCTCACTAGATGTTCTAATCTCCATATCCACACCAGGATATAGAACGTGTAAACCCCGATGCTGTGGGTTGTCAGAAGCATGGTGATCCTGGTCCTCAATAGCTATGGTTCTCCCCTTTGTTGGTGGTTGTTGGGGAGGAGGAGAGGCATGCAGCTGAGTCAGCACATTTGCAATGATAATGGTTGGACTTTGGGGGCGGTTGCATGGGGAGATGGGGTAAAAGCAGTGTGCACCTGGGGAGAATGGTGCTCTTCAATGGCAATCTCCGCAAATGAGGAAGATCCCAGATTTGTGGGTACCCCTTCTGTGGTTGTTGCAGGCTCCTTTTGAGAGGAATCCTGAGCGACTGTGGCTGGGAGAGTCCTTGTATCCACTAGGGGGTTATAACCAGTGGATATAGTCTGCGTTTGTGTTGCAGGGGCGTCCTCAGGGGACTCATTTCCCTGAGTAGCCTTTTGGTCTTCTTTTTAGTGGGTTTGGTGGGGACTTTGGATTTGGAGGTGGTGGCTGTGGGTTCCAGCTGCGTGGGTTTGCGCAGCTTGACAGCCATTTTGAGTGATTGGTTAGAGTTGTGCCGGGAGTATACTTCAGGCAATACAGCCATAGCAGGACTCCCAGGCCAACAAGTCCCTCAGCTTGAAGCTGGTTTTCAATTATGGCCATTATGAACCGAGGATATAATATCCACGCTTAGCAGTTTGTTTTTGGGCCATATCCTTGAGCTCTAAAAATAGTATTTCAGAAAAATTAAAGGTTGTTGCTCAAGGATGGAGTACATTACCTGTTGCCACCTTGTGGACATTTGATCCCATGATGAAGTCTTGGAGGCAAGGCATACATTTACCATATGAAATATGAGACGTTTGGCATCCGGGAAATGTTTCTTCAGTAAGGTAGATGCACTCAGGTTACCCTGGTATCCATGGTGGGCAAATGATTGATCTGTTGTGCCCTTTGGATAACCAGTTGGGAAGTGGCATCATCCAGATTAAGGGTTGGCGAAGAGTGTCTGGAGTGATGACCACTTTTTGGCCATGGACAAACGATTGAAGAGACTCTGTGTCGTTCTCCTCAGAGACCAAAGTGACGTTGTCCAGAATTGGTTAAGGGATGCGGCATATATGGTGGGATTTACCAGAAACGCCGTTTTGTAGGGTGATTGAACCATTAAATCAATGGCGTTGTGAAACTTGGTCCAGTATGGCGATTGGTGAGATGTGCGACACAGTTGTGTCGTGTTTTAGTTGCATGGTTGCCATTGATGAAGAGAGGGTAGAGAGTTTTTGAACGTTAGGTTTGAGAAGAGAAGATAAAAACTCTGAAGGTGGGATAGGGTATTTAAAGAGTCGGGTTAGAAAACGACTGAAGGTTTTGGTGTGAGTCATCAGTTGTTGAAACTACTGATGATGTGGTATTAACCGTCAAACGTTGAAACGCTGAAGTCTCTGATTTAGTCATCAGTAGTTATAAAACTACTGAAGACAGTTTTGATTTCAGGTGATGAAACAACTGAAGACTTGGTATTAGTCATCAGTAGTTGTGAAACTACTGAAGACAGTGGTTTTGTCAGCAGTTCTTGTAAACAGCTGATAGTCCAAAAGTTGATTCTGAAGCCAGATTACTTGGGATGTACAACTTGCAGCAGCAAGGTACTCGGCTTCAGCAGTGGATGTAGCAACAGATGTTTGTTTCTTACTCTGCCGAGAAATCAAACAGTTGCCTAGGAATTGACATCCACCAGAAGTTGATTTCCTGGTCAACTTACACCCTGCATAGTCACTATCAGAGAAAGCAACTAATTTACAAGAGTGCCCAGTGGAATACCATAAACCTAGAGACTATGTACCTTGCAAATATCTAAAGATCCTCTTGACTGCAATCAGATGAGACTCTTTAGGTGCAACCTGAAATCTAGCACAAACACATGTAGCAAACATAATATCTGGTCTAGAAGTTGTTAAATACATCAAGGACCTAATCATACATCTGTAAAGTGTTTCATGAACCACTTTACCTTTCTGATATGTATCCAGTTGTGTGGTGCTGCACATGGGGGTAGAACAGGGCTTACAGTTTTGTAAATCAAACTTTTCCAAAAGATCTTTTGTGTATTTGGACTGATGAATGAAAATTCCATGAGCCTTTTGTTTGATTTGCAAACCCAGAAAGAACTATAATTCTCCCATGGCACTCATTTCAAACTTCTGTTGCATCAACTTTGTAAAGGCATCACACAACTGAGGATCAGAGGATGCAAAAATAATATCATCTACATAAATTTGAACAAGTAGATTATGTTGCCCAGCTTTCTTAATGAATAAAGTCTTATCAATGGAGCCTCTAGTGAAATCATTTTCCAGAAGAAAGTTTGATAATGTCTCATACCAGGCTCTAGGAGCTTGTTTCAACCCATAAAGAGCCTTATCAAGCTTATACACCCAATTAGGATGTTTATTGTCCTCAAAGCCTGGTGGTTGACATACATAAACCTCTTCTTTAATTTTCCCATACAAAAATGCACTTTTGACATCCATTTGAAAAACTTTAAGTTTTGATAAGCAGCATAAGCTAAAAACAATCGAATTGCTTCCAGTCTGGCTACAGGGGAAAAGGTTTCATCATAATCAATACCTTCTTCTTGTGCAAACCCCTGAACAACCAGTCTGGCCTTGTTCTTAACAATAAGCCATTTTCATTAGTTTTGTTCCTAAACACCCATTTAGTGCCTATTGCACACTTACCTGGAGGTAGAGGAACCAGTTCCCACACTTGTAGTTTCTTGAACTGAAGAAGCTCAAGCTGCATGGCATCAACCCATCCATTGTCCTTTAAAGCAATGTGATAATTCTTTGGCTCATGCTGACTGATGAAGAGAGCATAGAAGCAGAAATTTGACAATTGACTTCTTGTTGATACGCCAGCAGTGATATCACCAATGATTTGAGACATAGGGTGATTCTTTAGATCATGATACACAATGAGATCTGTGCAAGTGTTTGTAGCAGGTTCAGCAGCAACAGATGGTGATGGTGAATCATTTCCTTGAAACCAATCAGTGGATGGTAATTCAAAGGAGGTTGAATTTGAAGAAATCTCATCAGCATTTGTTGTGGATGGTGCTACTGGAGTTACAGGAACATCAGGTCTAGCTGAATCAGGCAGTTGATCACTAAACCTGAAGAGGTGAGTACTGCTATCATCATCATCATCAGCACCAGCAGTACCACCAGGTGGTGAATTGTTGACAGGAGCAACAGCAGGAGTTTGATAAGGAACATATTGCAGTATGTCCAAATCAAATAGCTCCACAGGGCTTTGTGGAATCTTGTCCTTAGGAGATTCATTAAACTTAACATGTAGAGTCTCTTCAACCATCTTTTTCTGCAGTTGAAGACTCTGTATGCTTTGCAAGTTGATGAATAACCAACAAAGTACCCTGCATCCACCTTAGGATCAAATTTTTGGAGTTGATCCCGTGTGTTGAGAATGAAACAAGGACACCCAAATGCTCTGAAGAATGAAATTAGAGGGGCCAAATGATGAAGAACTTAATATGGAGTCTTCATCAACCTCTGATTTACTAGAACTCTATTCTGTACATAGCAAGCTGTATTGATAGCTTCAGCCCAAAAAGTCATTGGCAGTCCAGAGTCAGCCAACATGGACCTTGCAGCTTCAATAAGGGTCATGTTCTTTCTCCCCACTACTCCATTTTGCTCAGGAGTTCTTGGGATGCTATACTGCCTCTTGATTCCCTTTGATAAGTAAAACTCATCAAGTGTGTGGTTTCTAAATTCAGTATCATTATCACTCCTCACACACCTAACTGGTAGGGAATACTGCTTCTCACGTGTAACACAAAGTTCATAATGGACTGTGCAGCCTCATCCATTGAATGCAAGAAGAAAGTCCATACAAATCTGGAGTAATCATCCACAATTACCAGACAATATTTCTTCTTAGCCATACTCATCACTTTCACAGGACCAAAGAGATCCATGTGAAGAAGCTGTAAGCAGGCAGTGGACTTAGGTTGTTCTATGGAGGGAAATGAAGCTTTGTGCTATTTTCCTTTTAAAAAAGCAGTGCAGTTATCTTCACACTTGAACTCCTTCATAGGCAGTCCCCTTACTAAACCATGGTTTATCAGCTGATTCATGTTTTTGAGATTAACATGACCCAGCCTTCTATGCCATAGAATAGATTCTTGGGGGGAAGCCTTGCAAAATAGGCAAGGATGGCCTTTGAGATCTATTTTCTTGGAAAGATCTAAGGCATACACTCTTCCTGTCCTGTTGGCCTTTAGGAGAGTGTGTTCATCCAACACCTTATCAATCAAATTTAGAACTTTGGATGACAGAATACGACAGTTCTGACTGGTGAAAAAAGCAACATGGCCTTTGTCACACATTTGACTGACACTCAAGAGGTTGTACTTGAGATTTTCCACATGGTTAACATCATCAAAATTTATTTCCCCATTGGAAACAAAGCCTTTGCCGATGATGTAACCCTTTGCATCATTGCCAAATGACACAAACCCCTTCCTTCCTTGAGAGTAGTCATTAAGAAGTGATCTGTTTCCTGTCATATGCATGGATCCTCCACTGTCTACATACCAGATGCCTCTGAGGTATGTTGAAGAACCCTACAAAATACAACAAATTAGTTAGATTTTGAGACCCAAACCTTTTTGGTCTGGGCCTGTTCTCATCAACAGATGGTAAACTAACATGTTTGTTGGAAACAACAGCCTGAGAGGAAGAAGTTGGTGAAGAAAATGAATCGTTTGGCTTGGACCCCCTTTTCTGTGGTTTCAACATAGGAACATCTAATTGGTTAACTCTTCCCAATAGATGTTGAACCATCATAACCAGCTGTGTCTGATTTTGGGATAAGGCTTTCAGCTCTTCAGACACATTGGCATTGGAGTTTGATAAGTTCCTATGTTGCACCTTCTTCTTTTGAGCAATCTCAGCTGTTACCTGTTTAACCCCTTCCTTTTTGGATTTCTGTTTGGACTTGAGGGTTATAGGATTTGATGTTGCTGGTACAAATGTGGCTCCAAACTCAGTTTTCATTTTAACCATTTTCTCTTGAATTTCTTCTTTATGTTTGAGTTTGGATCCCCTTTTGTACCAACAATCATCTGTAAGATGATTGAACAAACCACATACTTCACATGGCTTCTTCTTCATCTTATGATGATCATCAACTAAAGAGGATGAAACTACTGAAGACTTGCTCTTCAGTACTTTGGAAGCATTATTGCTTTCTTGACTTCCTCTTTAGTAGTCTTCAAACTCTTTCTACTGATAGTTTTCTTCTCTTCAGTGCTAACAGTAGTTGGAGTTTGAACTTCAGGTGTTAAATCTTGCTCTCCAGTCCTTTCAGGACTTTCAGAAATAACTCCTGAGTTGATCATCTCTTAATCATGTGAGTGTCAGCAGTAGAACCATCAATATCAGCTGATGGGTTCTGAGAGGGCTTAGTGCTGACTTCAACTTTTGATGATGCTCTATCAAAAAGTGAATCACATGATGAGGTGGATTGGTTATTGCTTTCTCCATCAGATTTCACTTCTGCTCTTGAAGCAAAATCTGTAGGAGGTGCAGTGTGATTGTATCCAATACCAAACTTCACATTGGAAGCAGATTGCTTACTAAGAAGCATTTCAAAACCTTTGCATGATTGTACCCATCGACCACACTCTACCTGGGTGACGGTAAGGGTTTCTTTGAGACTTCTCTGGTCATCTAGAATAACCTCTAGCTTAGCCTTTTCATCATTTAATTGGCATTTAAGCCTATAAATCTCATCATTTTTACTATTAAGAGCAGACTCAAACTCAGCTTTTCTTTTGGAAATGGTTTTCTCAAGCTCAAGTTTTTGATTTATTAATGCTACATTTGCCTCTCTAATGGAGACAAAGGCAGCAATGCATGATTCAGAACATAACTTGGCTTTAGCCTCTGAAGATACCTGAGTTACCTGTGAAGATGATGCATTTGAGCAGGAACCCTCAATAGACTCCAGGGCCATGAGAGCCGGATTCCCAAAAGGACTGTCACCACCATGTTGACCAGCACCTGTGAACAGTTGTTCATGACCAGACATGTCATCCGGTAACTGCTCCAGTCAACACCTCCAGGGGTGAAGAAACTATGTTGTTGAGGTTGAGGAGGTTGATGAGATTGAGATGGTTGAGGTTCTGGTAGTGCATGAGGTTGTGGTACTATAGGAACTTGAACTTGATTTGACTGTGGCATGTAATAACAAGGATAAGGATATGGCATTTGACCCTAAGGAACAAAATATGCAGGAGATTGTGGTTGAGAATGATGACTAGAATTGACAGGATGTTGCCCTCTGTGTTGTTGACTATTGCCAGGGAAAGTCACAAACGGTGCAGAGGAATTAGATCCAGATGATCTGCATTCTCTAGAAAAGTGTCCAAGCCTGTGGCATTTGTGACACTTCAACTTACTCTTGTCAAAACCAACTTTGGTTTTGCCAGAGAGTCCTGGGAACTTTCTTCCAGTTCTATTGTAGAACTTCTGAGATCTGATATTTATCAAGGCCATTTGGCTCAAAATATCCATCTCTTCTAAGTCATCATCAGCAATCCCCTTGAGATCATCCATGATGAAGCATAGATTGTCATTATTACATCCAGTAAACTGACTATCAATACTCACAAATGCAGAATCAGAAGTGTTTGAAGAGAAATCAATATGCTCATCATACAGGCATTTAGATGAAGCATATTCTAACTCATGACCAACCAAGGCAGTGTTGCCTGGTACAAAGTCTTCAGTGAGCTTTCTAGATGAAGATAGTTTTCGTTTCTGTTCTATCTCTCTCTCAAATGTGAGCAATTTCCCATGGAGTTGGGTGAGAGATAGTTTGTCCAAATTTGCACTGGAGCGTAGGACAATAGTATATGTGTCCCATCTCTCAGGCAATGATCTGAGAAATCTGTTATTCATCTGGCTATTGGTGTACTCAAGTTTGACCATTTTTAATTCAGAGATCAAACAAGAGAACCGCTCGAACTGTTGAGTTAGTGTCTCACCCTTCCTATGAGAGAATGTCTCATATTGTTGGGCAAGGATTTCTCTATTATTTGCCAAGACCTCATCTGTTCCTCCAAATTGTTCTTTCAAGGCATTCCAGAGGTCATGGGCAGTTTCATGATGCATTAGCCCAGAATAGATTCATTAGGTAGTGCCATGGCCAGAATTCCATGGGCTTTTGCATCAATTTCAAACACTTCTTATCCTCATCTGAGTATTGCTCCCTCCTCTTCGGAACCATTTGATTGGTTTCCGGGTTATTCACCATAGGCTTGTGTGGACCATGTACCACTGATGTCCAACAACCTGCGCTGTTAACAGACAGGTGATGGAGCATTCGTCGTTGCCATATGTTATACTCATTCCTAACCAGCATTGGAGGCTTGGTTGAGGAACCAGTATTGTGAGGATCATTGGAAGGAGTAGTCATTTTGAGTCCAAATACAATTTAATTCAAGCTTTTAAACGTTTTTTAAAGACCACAACAGACTCAATGAAAGCCAAGAGAAAATCTCAGGATGAATGACCAGAAAACACAGAAAATTCAATCTCTATAACCGTTTGTTGCAAAACACAAATATGCTAATTCAATCAAACTTGGATCTTGAATAGCAGTTTCAATGATCAATTATTAGATCGATCAATGATTAACCTGCTCTGATACCATTTGTCAGGATCAGTGATCACAAGTTTGATGTAATGGAGCGTAACGCAGTGGAATAAGAACAAGAATTAGACAAATTGTAGCAAGAATTTGATACTCGTATGTATTAAGAACAAATACGGTTATAACAAGAGAATATATTTCTATAACAAGGAATGTTTCAATAATATCGAATATTTTTGATCAAATCATTCCACTATTACAATAGGTTGACACTCCTTATATAGAGTGCAATCGCTGCTGTTATCACGGGAAAGTGACAACTGGCAGATCTATTACAAAAATAACTAACTCTTAACAAACTACTGAAATGTTCACAACTACTGAGAAAATATCAGAGTGTTAAGTACAAAATAAGAAACTACTGATAAGAAACTACTGAAACTACAACGACTGAAGAACAAGCTCTTCAGTCGTTTTACAAAACTACTGATAAATATAAAACTACTAAAAGGTAAACCGTCACAACTACTGAAGAAGACCTCTTCAGCTGTTGTGACAACGTCTGATACTTTGGTCTTCAGCACTTGTCTCTTCAGACTTTGTCTTCAGCACTTGTCTTCAGACTTGTCTTCAGCACTTGTCTTCAGACTTTGTCTTCAGCACTTGTCTTCAAACTTTGTCTTCAGCACTTGTCTTCAGACTTTGTCTTCAGCACTTGTCTTCACACTTTGTCTTCAGCACTTGTCTTCAGACTTTGTAATCAGCTGTTGTCTTCAGCTGTTGTGGTCTTCAGTAGTTGTTGTGACGTCTGTGGGACTTAAAGATTTTTCTGATCCGGCTCATTGGTTCTTTTGGTCCAATAGGAACGAAAAGAGAGAAATAGGTCCATGGGAGGATGAGATGATGAAGAGGAGGAAGAAGAAGAGCCTGCGCCAGAGGCGGCACGAGGCTGTAACTACGGGACGTTTATGAGATGCAAGCCCCCTACTTTCGATGGAAACGGCACTACTGCTGCTCACTGGTGGGTGAGGAAATGGAGGCTGTTGTTGATATCAGTGAGTTCCGTGAAGACCAAAAGGTTAAGTTCGCTACCCACTCTTTTATGGACTCGGCTTTGTGCTGGTGGGACAATATTGTCCAAGCCAAGGGTAGCAGGGCCATTAGGAGAATGAGATGGCCTGAACTGAAGAAGTTAGTGATTGTGGAATTTTGTCCTCACAGAGAGATGGATAAGGTAGAAAGAGAGTTCCTGCAGCTGGAGGCGGGAACTATGACACACCAGCAGTACACCACAAAATTTAATGAAATGGCACGTCTGGTGCCGGATCAGGTGACACCTCTGTCTCGAAAGATCAAGAGGTATATTCAGGGTTTGCCAACGGATATTCGCAGGCACACGATCGTTGCCCGGCCAAGCACGTTTAGGTCAGTGGTGGATTTGGCGAGGAGACTGTATGATAAGAGAACGGTGGTGGTGACTGAAAGCCGTAGGAAGAGTGGAGGTGACCGAAACTGGCATGGAAGAGGTTTGGTTGGGGTGGTGTCCCGATGAACAACAAGAGTGGAGGGGTGGATGACCAGCGTGTGGTCACTTCTGGTGCAGGATTGAAGAAATGTGGTAAATGCGGGAATGAGCATTCGGGAGAATGCAAATGGGGATCAAACAGTTGCTTCAAGTGTGGGAAGCCTGGCCATATGGCTAGAGATTATGGGGTTGCAAGATGTTACAACTGTGGGGAGAATGGTCACCTGAGCAGAGATTGTAACAGGCCAAGGGCTGAAAGTTCGGGAGCGAAGAAGGCTGGGGGTGAAGGGCAGAAGGCAAGCACCCGAGCTTTCACGATGAAACAGGAGGAGGCTAGGACAGAACTTGACGTGGTGTCAGGTATATTTCTAATAAACCAAACTCTTGCATCTACGTTGTTTTATTCTGGTGCTAGTAGGAGTTTCATTCTGTTGCCTTTTGTGCTAAGTTTCCCATTAACAGTAGATGTATTGATGAGCCTTTCGAGGTAGAAACCGCAATAGGTAATGTAACACCTGGTTATTTTAAAGTTAAAGAAAAGAATGAATAAAGTGAAAGAAAATCAGGAAAAGGAATAAAACCCAAGTCTTGGGGTAAAAAGTGTCCAAAAGGACAAGATGTTTGAAAAGTGGGTGTAAAAGGCGGTATGGCCACCCATATGTCACATGTACCTCTGATTTTTGGGTTTGAGAGAAAGAAAGAGCAACAAGTTCTCGGTTTTGAAGAAAGAACAAGGAAGAGTTCGAATTCAACGTAAGAATTCATGCTTTTATGGTGTACTTGACTGGTCTTATCCTCGGGTTTATGCTTATATGTGCTTGTATGTGTCTGGGGTATGTTTCTAGTGGGTTTCTAGCAGTTGAATTCAATTTGGAAACGAGTTTGGAGGAAGCCATACTCAAAAGCTGCAAAGGTGAGTTGTAGGACCCCTCTTTACTGGTTTTTAACTGATTTTGGGGCTGGAGATGCATGAACATATGTTTTCATTGAACTGGGTTTCGGACCCCTATGTTTGAATGCGTGTATGATGATGTTATGATATGATGTGTGACTATGTTCATGCTTGATGATGTGTGACTGTGTTTCTAAGGCTTAGAGGGTAAGAATTAAGCTTAGAACATCATGAATGATGTATGGAAATTGAAAATGATGTTTTAGATCCACTTGATAACTTTCTAAATCTGCCTATGTGTGGAAGTTAATGCGGATGAGCAAGTGAGTCAATGCGGATGAGCATTTGACTATGTATGGAAATGCGGATGAGTAAGTAAGCCAATGCGGATGAGCATTTGACTAAGTGTTGGAAATGCGGATGAGCAAGTAAGTCAATGCGGATGAGCATTTGACTAAGTATGGAAATGCGGATGAGCAAGTAAGTCAATACGGATGAGCATTTGACTAAGTGCTGGAAATGCGGATGAGCAAGTAAGTCAATGCGGATGAGCAAGTAATTCAATGCGGATTAGCGTTTGACAAAGTATGGAAATGCGGATGAGCAAGTAAGTCAATGCGGATGAGCATTTGACCAAGTATGGAAATGCGGATTGACTAAAGTAAGTTAATGCGGAAGAAGTGAGTCAATGCAAAAGAAGTGAGTCAATGGAGATGAACTATAGTGAATGCGGACGAACTGTAGGGAATGCGGATGAGTATAGGAAATGCGGATGAACACTTAGAAAAATTCTAACTTTTTGAGAAATGAGGTAATGCAGGCTTTGACCTAGGAGATTCCTAGGAGTTATGAATGTTGACTTATGGGGTCATAGAAGGTATGATGGGCATGTAATGTTGTACGCTTATGCATGATGATGGTGATGATGTTGCATGGTTATGCATGATGTATGTTATGTATGTATGATGCCCTGCATGATGATGTATGAATGATATGTTTATGGTCCTTGTGATGATATATGGTTATCTTTCCTATGGCTTTACGTGTTATGACAACGAATGAATGAATGAACGAAGTATTATGTAACGTAAAGTCAAAGTTAATGAAAGAGGAACATGATGAATGAATGCATGCATTAATGAATGAATGTAAGAAAGCCTTGCAAGCAAATGTATAAAGGTTCACACCCAATGAAGGGTGTTAGCTCAACTATGTGTGGGTTAGCAACCCCAGAAAGATGCACACTGGGGTCTAATCTTTGTGATTGACCATACGAACGGGACCCTTGCCGCTTGCCCTAGGTACTGGAGTCAGCTTCGTGCACAATGTTCGAGGTCTATGAGAGACCTCAGGCCCAGTTACCCGCTTCGTGCACAATGTTTGAGGTATAGCTTATGGCATTGATCCAGAATGAAAGAGAACAGATGAATGGTGAATGTACTTGCCCTAGGTACTGGACTCAGTTTCGTGCACAATGTTCGAGGTCTATAAGAGACCTCAGGCCCAGTTACCCGCTTCGTGTTCGGGGTAATGTACATGTCACTAGAAGTAATGATGAATGAATGAAAGTATGAACAAAAGAATGACGAAGATAATCATGTTATTATCTATATGTACGTACGATGTATGATCACGCACGAAAGTAAAGTATCAAATGATTTTAAAAGAAAGGATGATTTTATGATAGCAAAGTATGTTTTGCTATAAAACTAGAACACACTCAGCAACGTTGACTTTTATGCGTTTTCCAGTTGGCAGGTAAGGTTGTTGAGGATGGCACAAGGCAGCTTCTCCACTCTTTGGGATGGCATGAATTTATTTAAAGCTTTTGTGATGTAATACAACAATAAAGTTTTGTAACCGACAAACGATGCATTATTTTGCAAATGTTTTTACGATGAAATGAAATGCCATTTGTTTTATGTTTCCGCTGCAATGTTTTGAGGATAAAATGCAAAGTACATGTTTTATGTGCTATGAATTACCAGTTCTAAGCGTCCCGGAAACGGGGCCTTACAATGGTATCAGAGCCAAAGTTTAAGTGAAATGAGTAAATTTTCAAAATAAACCTTAACTTAAACTGAGAATGGGACGAAAGGGAATGGGATGCTAATCTGAGTAGCTACGTGCCATGAGGTATTTTCATAAAGATAACTGGTTTTATGTGCGCATGGTATTTGGTTATGTGTTGTATGTAGATTTAAATGCTGATGTAGTCAGGACAGGTAATGCTCGAAGTATGAAAAGTAGAGTAAGTTGCTAATCACAACTGGCCACTGTAATTAGGGACATACTAAACTTGCCATAAACTTAGCCGTTTCCTTGAATGACTTTATTAGTGTTTAAATCATTCAGTGTGAGTTGGAGGATGGCCGGTGGTAGATCATCTAAAGCGTCACGTGGTGGTGGACGTGGTGTTGAACCACGGGTACGAGAGGAAGGCCTAGGGCCGAAAAGGTGGTTCATGAAGAACCAGAAACCCCTCATCAGGAGGGCGGAGATGAGAGTGCTAACCTGAGAGCCTCAGTGAAGGAGGCAGTTGTGGAAGAAGTGCATCAAGTCATGCAGATGATCCTACCGTCTGTGATGACCGAGGTGATAAAGGCAGTTAGAGAAGGGGAGAGAAGGGAAAGGAGTAGACCTATGGGCGAAGCAAGAGACTGAGACGGTTCTGTTTGATGACGAAGAAGAACAAGAAGAAGCAGAGCCTGTGCAGGAGACGGTACGAGGCTGTAACTACGGGGTGTTTATGAGATGCAAGCCCCTACTTTTGATGGTAACGGCACTGCTGCTGCTGCTCACCGGTGGGTGAGGGAAATGGAGGTTGTACTTGATATCAGCAAGTGCCGAGAAGACCAGAAAGGTAAGTTTGCTACCCAGTCTTTTGTGGACTCGGCTTTGTGCTGGTGGGACAATATAGTCCAAGCCGAGGGTAGTCGGGCGATCGGGAGAATGAGATGGTCGGAGTTGAAGAAGTTGGTGATCGAGGAGTTTTGTCCTCACCGTGAAATGGATAAGGTCGAGAAGGAATTTCTGCAACTAGAGGCAGGAATGATGACACACCAAGAGTACACCACAAAGTTCAATGAAATGGGACGTCTGGTGCCGGATGAGGTGACACATCTATCTCGGAAGATCAAGAGGTACATTCAGGGTTGCCGACAGACATTCGCACGGACATGATCGCCGCCCGACCAAGCACATTTAGGTCAGCGGTGGATCTAGCAAGGAGATTGTATGATGAGAGGACTGTGGTGGTGGTGACTGAAAGTACTCGGAAGGGTGGAGGCGATAGAAACTGGAATGGGAAGAGGTTTGGTCGGGGAGGTGCCTCGACGGGTAGCAAGAAGGCTCAAGTGGATGACCGCCGTGTGGTCACATAAGTGCACGGTTGAAAAAGTGTGGCAAGTGTGGGAGGGAGCATGGTGGCGAGTCTAAATGGGGGTTGAATGTTTGTTTCAAGTGTGGGAAGCCTGGTCATATGGCTAGAGACTGTGGAGGTGTGAAGTGTTTTAACTACGGGGGAAGTGGTCATATGAGCAGGGAGTGTAACAAGCCAAGAGTTGAGGGTTCCGGGGCGAAGAAAACAGGAGGTGAAGGACCAAAGGCGACCGCCAGGGCATTGACGATGACACAGGAGGAGGCGAGAACGGACCTTGATGTTGTGTCCAGTACGTTTCTAGTGAACCAAACTTTAGCTTCTGTGTTATTTGATTCGGGTGCTAGTAAAAGTTTTACTTTTGCTGCTTTCTGTTCTAAGCTGCATGTTAGTAGTAGATGAGTTGATGCGCCATTTGATGTAGAAACTGCCATAGGTAAGTCTACCAGGATTTCTGAGATGTTGGAAGCCTGTGATGTGGAGCTAGAAGGTCAGAAGTTTCATGTTAGACCGTTCGTGAAGACCTTGGGTGGTTTTGATTTGGTTCTTGGGATGGATTGGTTAGCAGACTACAAGGCAAAGTGTCGTAAGAAGATGATTCGTTTGATAACGCCTAACGGTAGTTCGGTGACGGTTTATGGTGACCGGGTGACTGGGATTCCGAAGGTGATCTCAATGGCGGTGGCGGAAAGTGTATGAGGTGCGGATGTAGTGCCAACTAAGTACGGAAATGCGGATGAGCAAGTAAGTCAATGCGGATGGGCATTTGACCATGTAAGGAAATGTGGATTGACTAAAGTAAGTCACTACGGAAGAAGTGAGTCAATGCGGATGAACTATAGTGAATGCAGACGAACTGTAGGGAATGCGGATGAGTATAGGAAATGCGGATGAACACTTAGAAAAATTCTAACTTTTTGAGAAATGAGGTAATGCAGGCTTTGACCTAGGAGATTCCTAGGAGTTATGAATGTTGACTTATGGGGTCATAGATGGTATGATGGGCATGTAATGTTATGCGCTTATGCATGATGATGATGATGATGTTGCATGGTTATGCATGATGTATGTTATGTATGTATGATGCCCTGCATGATGATGTATGAATGATATGTTTATGTTCCTTCTGATGATGTATGATTATCTTTCCTATGGCTTTACGTGTTATGATAACAAATGAATGAATGAACGAAGTATTATGTAATGTAAGTGAAAGATAATGAAAGAGGAACATGATGAATGAATGCATGCATTAATGAATGAATGTAAGAAAGCCTTGCAAGCAAATGTATGGAGGTTCACACCCAATAAAGGATGTTAGCTCAACTGTGTGTGGGTTAGCTACCCTAGAAGGATGCACACTAGGGTCTAATCTTTGTGATTGACCATACGAACGGGACCCTAGCCGCTTGCCCTAGGTACTGGAGTCAGCTTCGTGCACAATGTTCGAGGTCTATAAGAGACCTCAAGCCCAGTTACCCGCTTCGTGCACAATGTTCGGGTATAGCTTATGGCTTTGATCCAGAATGAAAGAGAAAAGATGATTGGTGAATGTACTTGCCCTAGGTACTGGACTCAGTTTCGTGCATAATGTTCGAGGTCTATGAGAGACGTCAGGCCCAGTTACCCGCTTCGTGCACAATGTTCGGGGTAATGTACATGTCACTAGAAGTAATGATGAATGAATGAAAGTATGAACAAAAGAATGATACAGATAATCATGTTATTATCTTTATGTACGTACGATGTATGATGACGAACGAATGTAAAGTATAAAATGATTTTAGAAGAAAGGATGATTTTATGATTGAAAAGTAAGTTTTGCTATAAAACTAGAACTCGCTCAGGAACGCTAACTTTTATGCATTTTCCAGTTGGCAGGTAAGGTTGTTGAGGATGGCACAAGGCAGCTGCTCAGCTCTTTGGGATGGCATCCATTTATTTAAAGCTTTTGTGATGTAATACAACAATAAAGTTTTGTAACCGAAAAACGATGCATTATTTGAAAAAGTTTTTACGATGAAATGAAATGCCATTTGTTTTATGTTTCCGTTGCAATGTTTTCAGGATTAAATGCAAAGTATATGTTTTATGTGCTATGAATTACCAGCTGTAAGCATCCCGGGAACGGGGCCTTACAGGTAAGTCTACAAGGATTTCTGAGGTGATAGAAGGTTGTGATATAGAACTAGATGATTATAAGTTCCTTGTTATACCATTCGTGATAACCTTAGGCGGTTTCGATGTAGTCCTAGGAATGGATTGGTTGGCAGACTACGAAGCGAATATAGTGCGTCGCAAGAAGATGATCCGATTGACAGCGCCTGACGGGAATAAGGTGACGGTTTATGGTGATCGAGTCACGACGATGTGTTAGGATATGGTATTTGAACGAAACACCAACCGAGTAATGTGTTAAACCAAACCAAATAGTGCGGAATCTTATTTGATTGGCGATCCAATCAGTGAGAACGCACGTAGAAACAATATTGTATTGAAACTAACGTCAAGAATCGATTACGAATCGATCTACAGCGTTCTGAACTTGGAATACAAACTTAGCGGCTTCTGGGCGGCTAGGGTACGTCTGGAGTCCAAGTGGATTCAATCCTTTTGGGTTCTAATTTGACTTTGGTTGAACCTAACTTTAATTAACCTTTTCAAACTCTATTTCCAGGTTAACACAGGCATCTTTCCTTTTGCCCTTGAGGTGACCTCCTTCTATTTAGAATCAGTTTCAATTGATTTACTTAAGGAATCTGGATCACTCACCCGAGGAGTGGAAACCACGTGATCCTTGATGGGATTATCATTAATGGTTTACTTTTAGTGATCATCAAGATCTCAGGTGGTAGTGGAACCACTTTGTATCCCAGTCCTCCCCATTATTTCTCACTTTCACTAAGTGTCGGACAATGGTGTGATGACTTGTCAACTGTGCAGTTTTTGTTTTAAAGAATTGACTTCTACTTCTAAAACTGCATACTGTTTCTTAGTGTCCTCTATGGAGTTCAGATAGTACCTAATGTCGCTTGCTTGGTTAAAGGCAACTACCTTTGTTTCCCTAAGTTGTTTATTTAATAGGTCTATCTTTTCCTTATAACTATGCTCGCTTTGTCTTAACACTCTATTCGCCTCAGTGCATAGTTCCAGGTCCTTTACGAAGCTATCATTATGATCGAATAGGCTAGTGAATTTTGAATCTATACTTTCTCTGAATTTATTACATTCTAAACAAGCATGATTATTAAATAGTTTGTTAGTAGTACTTACCTGAGATGAAGAGGAATCAGCCATGAGTGCAGAATCTGTTGAATCTGGTTCTGGTGATTTTGATGTTGAAGCAAATTTATCATCTTCAGGAAGGTGGTTGACCACGGGTCCAGTGTCTTCAGAATTTGACATTGCGAGCTCTACTGCTATATCTCCCTCACTAGCCGAATCGTCAATAATGTCCTGCACAGTAGCTATATTGGACTCTCCCGGTGACACGAACCAAACCTTCAGTCCTGTCCTTCATCCTCATTAGCAGTTAAGGCTTTGGGGTCCTTACTTGATGAAGTAGAACTGCTGGATGTGGCTTTGTCCTGACGATTGAATGACGAGAAGGAATTACCGTTCCCAGTCTTCTTTGGTTTTACACACTGTCTTTTGAAGTGTCCCTTCTCACCGCAGTTGAAACAAGTAACCTTTGTCTTGTCGAATCCAAAGGTTGTGTCTTTGGTGGCGACCAAGTTTTGTCTGGTCTTTTTGACAAACTTTTTAGCTCGTCGGATAGCACTTGCCAAAGCCCACATTATGTCCATACGTTCCAACTCCATCTCATCCACCTGCTGAAAATCTTTATCTTCCAGGTGAGAGTTTCCTATCTTTCCAGCAACTAATCCATCATAGGATTGAACCACAGCAGCTAAGAGGTCCATGTGTTCTTTTCCCCACTTCCACAATCACATTCCCAAAGTTGTCGATTATTAGTTTTGCTGCATTAGCTTCAGGTATCATATATTGGGTGCTAGACGACCCTGACGTTACGGATCCTAAAGTTGAAGATTTTGCTGGATTGTTGTGCTTGAGATGAATGCAGTTTGCAGTGGTGCTCCAGATGTCTTGACTGAAGGAGTTGCATTGTAGAGTGTAGAATTCTCATCGTAGTTGGCCTTTTGAGCTCGTATTTCATTCTATGCTCTTCTTCTCTCAATTTCAGAACAAGTCATTATATCTAACTTTGAGAGCATCCATTCTGTCTGAGATTTGAAACAAACAAAGCTCATTTTTCGGTAATCCATCAGCAAAGTTGGATACCTTATCCTCCATTGACATAATTACTCCATGAGTGTGCATCTCACTTATCAAGTGGTAGATCTATCGATCATTATCAAGGCCTTCTTTTCCATAGAAGAGAAGTTGTCAAACTCCTTCTCAAAGCTTTTGCCTTTATGGCCTTCAGTGAGGTATTTCTTGACGGGTTTGCAAGAACACAAACACATGTTTAACCATTTAAACTTTCAGAAAAACGCGGACATATATAGCTTTAAAACCCATTTATAAGCTGAATATTTCATGTTCTTAGTGTCCATTTAATGTAGAAAAGCAAACCCAAACAAAAGGATCATGTATGTGAATGAAAAAGCTATGACAATACATAAACGTACATAAAATCACAGCTTGAACAAGCTGTGACAACTACCTTGTTCCAGCAGCAAATGTCGACCAAAATGAGGTTTTGATGCTTGTTCTTTTGGCCAAGACTTCAAGGAGGAGTCCTCAAGTGCTATACCCCAAGCCTTGTGAAGCACACACCACTTTTGCTAGGAATAGTTCACCAAAATCAAACAAAAACTCCAAAAATCTGCAGCCTCAAATCCGAGAGAGAAGAGAGAGAGGAGAGAGTCTTTTGATTTTGTTTGCATGAATGGATGATGTTAGAGGTGGAGTGAATTGCTAGTTAGAGTTGCAAGTCTCAAAACACAAAGGTCCAATGAGAATGCAACAAGGGGGCAGCCATGTGTTTTAAATTTTAAGAGATTCCCTCTTAAAATTATAACACATAATACAAGTTAACTAGTCCTTTTAACTAGACACATATACAAGTAACCATTTATTGTATAATCTAGTCACTCCATTATAAGTTTTGCAATATTATTTAACTAATTTAAATAAAATTACAAATAACTCATTGAACAAAATATCCTAATAATTGTTCCATCTCATATGCAACTCTTTTAGAAAACCTATTTTCTAAATTGGTGTAAATATTTAATTGCATGATCATATCATCAATTAAATATTAATTGGTGTTTGCTAAGCTTGTTATTGGGTATAACCCGACTTGGATCATAACGTACTAACCACATCAATATTCTAAGTGTCTTGGGCACACAGAATCCTACAATCTCCCACTTGCCCAAGATTCATAGAAGATTGATGCAAGCAGTAAATACCGCCTAACAACGGTTTACTACCCTTAATACGCATGACTTATAGCCATTCAATAACATCATCCCTTTCAAGTACCCTACTTGAAATGATTTAGGTGAATTAATCATCTATCCTTTTGTTACAGATGTCATGTTAAATCCAAGGACACAGAATGATCATTCCTTGTTGATTTAACTTAATCAGGCCTTAGACATCTACTCTCAACGAATAAGAGGAACAAATTCCATCTTGACTACATACGTTTCTCACAAACACCTCGTGTTATACCTGACATACTTATTGTACTGTCCACTATTTCAGGACAGTGAAGAATATGCTCAAGGTATAAACTTGGTGAATATCAAAACCCAATATGTATCTCAGGTCGGAGGATACCAAATGATATTCGCCTTTACTCAAATTTCTTATGATCAATCAATAAGATTCCATGTAGTAAAATTTGAGATGCGGGTTAGTCCAATATTGTATCCCACAAATATCTATGACCTGGTAGCAACCCATTGCTCTATATTCATCCTTATGAATATCAACCAATCCAAGTTCATAATAGTCTTACCTTCAAACTTGTTCCCACAAGTATGAACGACTACGGACATTTAGAGTAAACATTTTACTCATGGATTAAACATGCTAAATTGGAATATTATTTGAAACATTATAACCAAATAATTTTATTCAAATAATAGAAAATTCCACATATCCAAATACAAAATTTACAGATCAAATCCAATCACTAGAATATCGAAGTCCCATGGCACAAGTATGACCTTCATGCTTTGCCTTTTCAAGGAGCTTCGTGAGAGGATCCGCAACGTTTTGATCCGTGTGAACTTTGCGAATACATATCTTTCCCTTTTCAACTTCATCTCGTATGTAGTTGAATCTCCGCTCAATGTGCCTAGTCTTTTGATGAGCACGGGGTTCCTTGATTTGAGCAATCGCACCCTCGTTGTCACAAAAAATCTCTAGGGGGTCCTGAATGGAAGGGACAACCCCTAGATCGGCAATGAATTTCTTCAACCATGCAACTTCTTGAGCTGCCAATGAGGAGGCGACATATTCTGATTCTGTAGTTGATAGAGCCACCACATCCTGCTTGGAGCTCTTCCAAGAGACAGCTCCTCCATTCAGAATGAAAATGTATCCCGATTGTGACCGTGAATCGTCACGATCGGTTTGGAAACTTGCATCCGTGTAACCTTTTACAACGAGTTCCTCGTCACCGTCACCAGATCCATAGATCAGGAACATATCTCTTGTCCTCCTTAGGTACTTAAGTATGTTCTTAACAGCCATCCAATGACTGTTTCCAGGATTCTGCTGGTAACGGCTTGTCATGCTTAAGGCGCATGACACGTCCGGTCGAGTGCATATCATTGCATACATGATGGATCCTATAGCAGATGCGTATGGGATTGCCTTCATTTTATCTTGCTCTTCCTTTGAGCTTGGACATTGAGCCGTACTCAATATCGTTCCTCTTTGAATAGGTACGGTACCTTTCTTAGAGTTCTCCATCTTGAACCTTTTCAAGATTTTATCAATATATGCACTTTGATTCAAACCAATCAACCGCCTTGATCTATCCCTATAGATCTTTATTCCCAGAATATAGGCGGCTTCACCAAGATCCTTAATGGAAAAACAACTTCCAAGCCAGGTTTTTACACCTTCCAAGGTTGGAATGTCATTTCAAATAGTACATATGTCATCAACATACAATACTAGGAAAGTTATTGTGCTCCCACTAGCCTTCTTATACACACAGCCTCATCAGCGTTTTTGATGAAACCAAATTTCTTTACTTCCTCATCAAAACGGTGATTCCAGCTTCTCGATGCTTGTTTAAATCCATAGATTGATTTCTTTAACTTGCATACTTTATTAGGATGTATTGGATCGACAAAACCTTCAGGCTGAACCATATAGACATCTTCCTCAAGATATCCATTTAGGAAAGCGGTTTTGACATCCATTTGCCAAATCTCATAATCATAATGAGCAGCTATGGCAAACAATATCCTTATAGACTTTAGCATCGCAACAGGTGAGAAGGTTTCATCATAATCAACCCCTTGAGTTTGAGTGAAACCTTTTGCTACAAGTCTAGCTTTATAAGTATCCAAGTTTCCATGCATATCGTTTTCTTCTTGAAAACCCACTTACTTCCAACTATCTTGGAGTTAAGAGGTGGTACAACCAAGTCCCATACTTGATTGTCATACATGGATTGCATCTCAACGTTCATGGCTTCAAGCCATTTGTCACAATCCGTGTTGGACATTGCATCATGGTATGTGGTTGGTTCATCAGAATCTATCACATAGCATCCATCCATGAAAAATCCATATCTTTCAGGTGGATTACTAGTTCTACCACTTCTGCGAACGTGTTGTGTGTATTGATCAACCACTTGATCATCCTCAACATCCTTATGTTGAGTGCTAGTTTCAACCAAACGTGCATCGGGTTGTGGTTCTTGATCTTCCTCAAGATCCACTGTTCTACTGCTAGCTCCTTCCATAAGGAACTTTGCTTCTAAGAACTCACCCTTTCTGGCAACAAACACCTTTTGTTCCATTGGATCATAGAAATAATATCCCATAGAATCTCTAGGATATCCAATAAAGATACACTTGGTGGATCGGACATCCAATTTGTTAGGGTGGGAGTCTTAACATAAGCCTCACATCCCCAAACCCTTAAGTATGATAGGATGGAACTCTTCCATGCCATATCTCAAAAGGTGTCCTTTCTACCTTTTGGTTGGGGCCATATTTAGAATACGGGCCGCGGAGAGCAGAGCGAAACCCCAAAATGATAGAGGTAATGTGCTTCTAGCCATCATAGATCGGACCATATCCAATAAGGTTCGATTCCTCCTCTCAGACACACCATTATGTTGTGGTGTTCCAGGTGGAGTGAGATGTGAGACAATCCCACAACTCCTAAGATGATTTTGAAAGGCATCACTTAGGTATTCACCTCCTCTATCGGTACGAAGAATTTTAATTGACTTGTTGAGTTGATTTTCTACTTCATTTTTGAAGATTTTGAACATTTCAAAAGCTTCGTCTTTGTGCCTTAACAAGTACACATACCCATAGCGACTATAATCGTCGGTAAAGGTAATGAAGTATCTTTCACCATTCCTAGTCATTGGCTTAAAAGGACCACATACATCCGAATGTATGATTCCTAATAAATCTTTTGCCCTTTCGGTAGTTCCACTAAAGGGTGCCTTAGTCATCTTACCTTGTAAACAAGACTCACAAACATCAAATGAATCACATTCATTTGTTTTTAAAAGACCATTCTTTTGAAGTGTTTGTAAACGTTTCTTGTTTATATGACCAAGACGACAATGCCAAAGATAGGTATCACTTAAGTCCAACTTGAGTTTCTTGGTGTTAGTTTGGTACAATGAACTATTTAAAGTATTTTCATGAACCAATTCATAAATACCATTAATTGGAATAGCTTTAAAATAGAACATACCATTTAAAGAAACATGAATATCATTTTCAATAAAAGATAATACATAATCATAATGTCTTAATTGGGATACAGAAATAATGTTCCTAGTCAAACTAGGAGCATACAAAACATTCTTCAAAATAACTTCCAAACCACTTGGAAGTCTTAGGATGTAGTCTCCACGAGCTTCAACTAAGACTTTAGTTCCATTTCCCATGAAGAGGCTAACATCCCCTTGTTTGAAGTCCCTACTTCTTGTGAACCCCTGCAACAAATTGCAAATGTGAGTTCCACATCCGGTATCCAATACCCATGTGTTAGAAGATGTAACATTAAGATCAATATGAATCATGTATATTGTACCTGAGGTCTGCCCGGCATCCCTCTTGGCTTTCAACTCTTGGAGATGGACAGGACAATTCCTTGCCCAATGTCCAATCTCCCCACACTTGAAGCATGGGTCATTTGTAGCAACCTTTTGCTTCTTCTCTTGTGTTTGGGTGGCACCCTTGCCACCCCTTTCCCTTTTCCCCAAGCGGGTCCCTTACCCTTGGCAACCTTTGCCTTGGGTGCGGGACGAGGCCTTTTGTTGTTCCCACCTTCATTAATGGTGAGAACGGGTAAAACCCTTTTACCCATGGCCGCCTCGGCCGTTTTGAGCATTGAGTGAAGCTCACCAATGCTTTTATCCCAAGCATTCATGTTGTAGTTCAACACGAATGTCTCGAACCTTTTGGTAAGGCCATTGAGGATCAAATCCGTGGCCAATTCCTTCGAGACGGGACAATTAAGCCTCTCGAGGCGGTCAATATGACTTTTCATCTTAAGTACATAAGATGAAACAGATTGGTTGTCGTCCATACGACATGCATGGAGTGCTCGAACCGTTTCGAAACGCTCAACCCTCGCTTGCTGTTGGAACGTTTCCTTCAGCTGGGTTATCATGTCATAAGCCCGTGGTGTTCATACTCCTTTTGGAGATCCGGAGTCATGCTCGCTAGCATGAGACAAGACACTTGGACGGAGTCCTCAGTGTACTTTAGCCAATCATTGAAGGCCTCCTCATCATCCTCGCTAGGTTGATCAGGGATAGGGTCGTCTAAAACGTACGATCTTCTCTCTTGCTTGAGAACGATTCTCAAGTTTCGATACCAATCGATGAAGTTGTTGTGATTTAGACGTTCCTTTTGGAGGATCGCTCGTAAAGATTGGTTGGACGCGGATGAGTTATCGGAATTATCATTATTAGAGGCCATCTACAAAATTTAACAAAGTTTTATTTAGTATTTTCGATATTATCAATTTTAATAATTAATGCCTATTAAGGTCAATTATATATTAAAATCTAGAACCCACATTACATTTAAATTGTGGTTAGGTGACCTTTATCCCACGATTTAAATTAATAAGGTGGTCAACGATTGACGGTTGCAACCATTTGCAACTTCTAGAGGTATGGGATCGACCCTTGAACATCATATGTAAAGTCGGCATGTAAATCCCATCAACACCATTTGGAAACCACATTGTAGGTGATCCATTTAACATGGTTTGCAAATCAAGACATCCTACTTACACCCACGTGTGAGTTTGCCAAAACAAATGGTTAGGTGACCTTTATCCCATAAGTAAGGCATTCTCACCTCAAATCACAAGTTCCCTCAAAATGGTTAGGTGACCTTTATCCCACTAAGAGTTCCCAAGTGACTCAAGTGTTGTGTAAAAGGACGGTGTTGATCTCGTTTTTAAAATTTTAGAGATTTCTTAATTCTAGTTTAGAAAACTCTATGTACTTGTATTTGTATGCTTTCAAATACAAGGTACCCTATGGTTCTTAGATTAAAACCAATTTTAATCTTTAAAATCATTAAACCATTTTAATAACTTTTATTAACTTAAAGAACCAACATTTTCAGCTTGTTAAGTTTGTTAATGAGTTTGTTATGAATATTCAAATACAAACCAACAATCAACAACAAACAATCAAACAAGCATATATATACAAACATGAGTGCATAACCATAGCTACTAAGTTGACAACACTTTTTGCCATCACAAGTGTTGTCATAAGGTCTTTTCTAAGGTTGAAAACAATCACAAAATGCAGGTCATCTTGGACCCCACTTGAACTTGCATCCATATGCTTCAAGTTCCATGTCTTTGATGTCCATCTTCGGGTCTTGAACTTGTGCATCTTCCTTTTACAAAATTGTATCCTAATACATTTTTCTAATAAAAGAAATGCACCTAATCTATTACAAACCCAAATGAATGAATAATTACAACCCAAATAATGAAACAAAATTACAACCAAATTGAATGAATGAATACAACCAACACAAGCATCCAAACATCACAAGGTCAATGGCTAGGTTATGCACTTTATCATCCAATGATCATAACATCAAAACATCTAATGAAACCCCTTTTAAAACCACCAAATTTCAGCCAACATAAACTGAAATTTTTGGTTTTAAATATTGTCCAAACAATCAACACATCAAGATATGTATCTTTCAAGATCTAATCACTAGCATGTGTGATATGACCTTGAAAGTTGGGGAATCATTCAACCAAACAATAACAGCCCAAAAACAGCCTAAAATATGTCTATAAACATCCTTTAAAACCAATTTTAAAGAACAACACAAGCAAGTCATCCACATAACCGGCTCTAGATGCCATTGACGGGTTTGCAAGAACACAAAACACAAGTTTAACCATTTAAACTTTCAGAAAAACGCAGCGGACATATATAGCTTTAAAACCCATTTATAAGCTGAATATTTCATGTTCTTAGTGTCCATTTAATGTAGAAAAGCAAACCCAAACAAAAGGATCATGTATGTGAATGAAACAAGCTATGACAATACATAAACGTATATAAAATCACAGCTTGAACAAGCTGTGACAACTACCTTGTTCCAGCAGCAAATGTCGACCAAAATGAGGTGTTTGATGCTTGTTCTTTTGGCCAAGACTTCAAGGAGGAGTCCTCAAGTGCTTATACCCCAAGCCTTGTGAAGCACACACCACTTTTGCTAGGAATAGTTCACCAAAATCAAACCAAAAACTCCAAATTCTGCAGCCTCAAATCCGAGAGAGAAGAGAGAGAGGAGAGAGTCTTTTGATTTTGTTTGCATGAATGGATGTGATGTTAGAGGTGGAGTGAATTGCTAGTTAAGAGTTGCAAGTCTCAAAACACAAAGGTCCAATGAGAATGCAACAAGGGGGCAGCCATGTGTTTTAAATTTTAAGAGATTCCCTCTTAAAATTATAACACATAATACAAGTTAACTAGTCCTTTTAACTAGACACATATACAAGTAACCATTTAATGTATAATCTAGTCACTCCATTATAAGTTTTGCAATATTATTAACTAATTTAAATAAAATTACAAATAACTCATTGAACAAAATATCCTAATATATTGTTCCATCTCATATGCAACTCTTTTAGAAAACCTATTTTCTAAATTGGTGTAAATATTTAATTGCATGATCATATCATCAATTAAATATTAATTGGTGTTTGCTAAGCTTGTTATTGGGTATAACCCGACTTGGATCATAACGTACTAACCACATCAATATTCTAAGTGTCTTGGCACACAGAATCCTACATTTCTGTCAACCTCTTCTCCAACGCATCCCATAGTTTCTTTGCTTGAGTATACTCCGAATACTCATGGAAGATATCCTTCGGAATAGTCTGAGTAAGCAAAGCGTAAACTTTCTTCTCAGGGTTTTGTTTAACCTTCTGAGCGTCCGACATGCCACTTAGAGTAAGTTTAACTCCGTCAGCTCCTACTGGCATACTATACCCTCACTCGATGCCTCCCACAAATTTGTATCTACTCCATTAAGTAGATTTCGAAACGTTGCTTCCATTGTGGGTAGTCGTCTAAGGTAATAAGCTTCGAGGGTTATTGTGAATACCCACTTCATTCTCTAATAGCAGTAGATTCAGAATACGTGTATCTCTACTTCCTGTGTATGCTGAAAACTGGTCCTCTATTTCACTTAACTTTACTGTTAACAAACTGCTGATGTATGCGAATGAGGGTATGCGATTGGTCTTATTTAGGCGATTGAACAAATGCGGATGGTTCAATTGTGCGACTGAACAAATGCAGATGAGTCGGTCATCTGAATGAACTAATACGGTTGAACAGTCCGAATGAAGTTCTTAATCGTACGAATGAAGGTACGAATGAGTCCAATCGTGCGGTTGGAGAATGCGAATAAACACAGACGTGCGATTGAGCCAATCGTGCAACTAAACTGGTTGAAGTTTGATAATTCGAAAGTTAAATGTGTTTTGGCCATAAAAACTCGAATTTTACCAAACCCTAATAGCCGTATGCCGGAAAAACTAAACTTTTAGGTCAGGAAACATCTAAGACTCCGTTAGAAAAAAAAAGGATTGCGTTTTTTGATGCAAAACACAATTTTTGTATCAAAACTATTGAATCAACACGTAATCAAGAGCCACAGCTCTGATACCAATTGTGAATTCTGCTTGATCGATAAACATCCGAGTATGTTCTTGACGGAAGGATAAACAACATCATAAACCAAAATTCAAACAATAATACGAACTATAATTGAATGGTTTCATTGATAAAACCTAACAATTACAAGCTCGTTACAACATAAGAATCAAGACTCTTGGCAAGGGGAAGATCGAGCATGATCTCCCCTCTCATCCGGTAACCCTAGGATCCGGGAACACTTCCACTCAAAACCCTTCCGCTCTACACATTGAAACTGGTATATATAGGCCTCGGTCCATATTAGATACGACTAGGCCCATTCGTGCGATTGGACCATGCGTATGGTTCAATCGTACGACTGGACCATGCGTATGGTTCATTCGTGTGACTGGACAATTCTTATGGTTCAGTCTTATGAATGCCCCAATCGCATCTCTCAGTCACACGACTGGTCCATTAGCATAGCTCAGTCGTACGACTGAGTCTCATTCATATATGATTTTACGAATGACCCAGTTTCATGTGTTTACAACATATAAGGTGTATAACATTAAGCCTAGACTATTCGACAAGCGACGGACACACTATATATGACTATATATGCTCCAACACAATCCTGAAAGTGATTTCGATGGCGGTGGCGGGAAAGTGCATCAGGCATGGATGTAATGCCTACTTCGCCTACGTAAAGGACGTGGATGCGCCAACACCATAGCTGTCTGATATACTAGTCATGTGTGATTTTCTGGATGTGTTTCCGGAGGATTTACCAGGTGTGCCACCGGACCGGGAGAGTGAGTTCCAAATTGACTTGATACCCGATGCCCAACCCGTTGCAAAGGTACCGTATCGGTTAGCTCCGATGGAAATGAAAAAGTTGATGGAGCAGTTGCAAGGGCTGCTTGATAAGGGGTTTATTAGACCGAGTATGTCTCCTTGGGGTGCTCCGGTCCTATTTGTAAAGAAGAAAGACGGTAGTATGTGGATGTGCATTGACTACCGTGACCTGAATAAGTTGCCAGTGAAGAACCGATACCCCTTATCGAGAATAGATGATTTGTTCAATCAGCTTTAGGGTGCCAGTTGGTTTTCAAGGATAGACCTTCGATCTGGCTACCATCAGTTGAAAGCAAAGGAGCAGGATATTCCTAAGATAGCTTTTCGCACGCAATATGGTCACTACGAGTTTCTTGTCATGGCTTTTGGTTTGACCAATGCGTCAGCTGCTTTTATGGATCTGATGAACCGTGTGTGTCGGCCGATTTGGATAAATCAGTGATTGTGTTTATTGATGATGTCCTGATTTATTCAAAGTGCGGGAATGAACATGCCGGTCATAATCGGGAGGTGTTGGAGACGTTAAGGAGGGAGAAGTTGTATGCTAAAGGTGGAGGCGGTTATGCAATGGAAGTCACCAAGACGCCATATGAGATTTGTAGTTTCTTGGGGTTGGCGGGATATTATCGAAGGTTTATTCAGGACTTCTCCAAGATAGCCTCCCCGTTGACTAAGCTGACCCGTAAAGATGTGAAGTTCGTGTGGGGTCAAGAGCAAGAAAGGGCCTTTGAGGAGTTGAAGGCAAGGCTGACTCAAGCTCCTGTCCTGTCATTACCCGAAGGAAGCAAGGATTTGGTGGTCTATTCAGATGCTTCCTACTCAGGGTTGGGGTGTGTGTTAATGCAGAGGGGGAAGGTTATAGCCTATGCATCCCGATAGTTAAAAGTTCATGAGGTCAATTATCCCACTCATGACTTGGAGCTCACAGTCGTGGTCTTTACGTTGAAGATTTGGAGGAACTATCTCTGTGGGACAAAGTGCACCATTTTCACCGACCACAAGAGCTTGAAGTACTTCTTTGAGCAGAAGGACCTGAACATGAGGCAGAGAAGATGGTTGGAGCTCATAATGGATTATGATTGCGAGATCCACTATGATCTGGGCAAAGCCAATGTGGGGCTGATGCTCTTAGCCGAAAGGAGAGGCCCGAGCCAATTCGGGTGAAAGCATACCAACAAATCATGACCTTCGATGTGATGAAGCAAGTCAAAGAGTTTCAAGATAAGGCACTAAAAGAATCATCTTAACTTTGAAAGGATGAGAGGTATGGTTGGGGAATTTGGTGAAAACACACTTGGTGTTAAAACTCGATTTGGACGGGTGTGGATTCCTTGTTTCGAGGATCTAGGTGTGAAGATTATGGATGAAGCTCACAAAACTCGATACTCCATTCATCCTGGTGCCACGAAAATATATCAAGATATGAAGAAAGATTATTGGTGCCAGGGTATGAAGCGTGATGTGGTGGGGTATGTGAGTTAGTGCCTTACTTGCTTACAGGTGAAGCCGAGCATCAGAAGCCATATGGGAAGATCCAACCTTTGGATATACCTGAATGGAAGTGGGAGCACATCACCATGGTTTCATTACGAAGCTACCGCGTACTCCGAAAGGATACGATGCCATATGGGTGATTGTTGACCGCCTAACGAAGAGTTCTCACTTCCTACCGATCTGCGAGACATATTCATTGAGAGGTTGGCAGATCTATTTATCAAGGGAATTGTAACTTGTCATGGTGTGCCGGTGTCTATTGTATCCGACCATGACACCCGGTTTACATCCAAATTCTGGAAGAAATTCCATGACGCCATGGGGACTAGGTTACATATTAGCATGGCTTATCATCCCCAAACTGATGGTCAGTCAGAAAAGACCATTTAGACACTGTAAGACATGCTTCGGGCATGTGTGATCGATTTTGGGGGAACTTGGGACGACCAGTACCGTTAGCTGAATTCTCATACGACAATGCTATCATGCCAGCATTGGTATGCCATCATATGAGATGATATATGGTAGGAGATGTAGGACACATGTTTGTTGGGGTGATATTGGTCAGAAGGAATTGGGGAGCGTCGAGGTAATCGAGGCTACGACTGAGAATCTTGAAAAGATTATAGCCTTCATGAAAGCAGCTAAAGATAGACAGAAGTCGTATGTCGATAACGACGCAGACCAATTGAGTTCCACCTTGGAAGGGTATCATCCGATTCAGGAAACGAGGTAAGCTAAGCCCAAGATATGTAGGACCTTTCCGAATCATTGCTCGAGTAAGAGAGGTGGCCTATAGATTGGAGCTACCAGATGAGTTAAGTGGAATTCACCTAACATTCCATCTATCTCATCTCAAAAAGTGCTTAGCTGATGAAGACATGATTGTTCCACTAGAGGATATTGAAGTAGACAAAAGGCTCAATTATGTGGAGCAACTAGTGGCAATTGATAGAAAAGAGAAGAGGCTGAGAAATAAAGTGGTTCCTCTTGTGCATGTACAGTGGAAGCACAGGAAGGGATCCGAATCTACATAGGAAACCGAGGAGGAGATGAGGCAGCATTATCCTCATATGTTCGAGGAATAACAAGTTTCGGGGACGAAACCTAAATAAGGGGGGTGGACTTGTAACACCCGGTTATTTTTTTAAAGAAAGATAAGAAATGAAGGATAAAAGAAGAAAATGCAATTAAACTCAAGTTGAGGGGTTAAAAATGTAAAAGAAGGATAAAAGTACAAAAGTTGATGTAAAGGTGGGCATGGCCGCCCACCCTCACTTCTCATCACCTTTTCACTCCGGTTAGAGAGAGAGAGAGAGAGTAGAAACTACGATTAGAAGGAGAAGAAGAAGAAGAGGCTAAATTCAAGGTAAGAATTCATGGATTTTCAAGTGTTTGTTTTGGGTTTTGGTCTCGGGTGTATGCTTATGTGCTTGTGTGTGTTCATGTGTGTGTGTGTTGTGGGTTTTCAGGTGTTTGAACTCATTCGCATACGGGTTAGAAGGAAGATACGCCCAAAGTTGCACCAGGTGAGTTTCTAGACCCCAATTTTTACTTGTTTTAAACTCGTTGGGGCTGAAAATGTATATAAACGAGTTTACAATGTTTATATGTGTATACCCGTATGTGTATTTGTGTGTGTTTATGAGTGGGGTTTGATTTTGGGCTATGTTGTGTATGTTGATGTTATGGTTGTGTTTCTAAGAGTAGGATGTATGATTTAAGCTTAGAACACCATAGATGATGATTGGGAACTAAGTTATGGTGTTTAAGTGTGTTACAGTATGCCCATGTGCCTAAACAGTGGCCCATGCGCCCAACAGGAATAACGGCTTTACTGTTCTCATGCGCCCAAAACTCATGCGCCCAAATAGTACCCACGCGCCTAGAATTAGGCGGGAATTGGGTAAGTGTCCGGATGTCCAGGATTCCCATGAGCCTGAATGTTGTCCATGCGCCTAAGTGTTCCCCTGTTCCTGCATAGTGCCCATGTGCCTGCGTAGTGCACATGCGTCTAAGGACTTAGAATATTTTCTAATTTTTGGGGAAAAAGTGTAATGTAGGCTTTGACTTGGGAGGTTCCTGGGGACTATGTAAGTCGACTTTTTGAAGTCATAAATGTTGTGATGGGTGATGTATGATATGATGTAAGATTGGTGATTATGCATGAAGAGGGTGATTGATGATGTTTGAAGATTATGTATGATTGTATGATATGTTGCTTATGATGATGTATGTTTATCTTTCTTATGGCCTTACGTGTCATGTTAATGAATGAATGAAGTATTATGTAACGTAAAGTGAAAGATAATGAAAGAGGAACACGAAGTAAGAATGCATGTCTTATTGAAAGATGAATGAACGAAGGAAAGGCTTGCAAGCACATATATGAGGTGAGAAACCCTGTTGTTGCAACAGACTCGGATAGCATGAAATCGTTGAGATTTCCTATGAGGTGAGCAACCTTGTGGTTGCAACAGACCCAGATAGCGTGCTATCGTTGAGATTGGCAATGAGGTGAGCAACCCTATGGTTGCAACAAACTCAGATAGCGTGCAATTGTTGTGATTGCTAATGAGGTGAGCGACCCTGTTGTCGAAACATACTCGGGAGAGCGAACATATAAAATGAACGAATGTTAACAAATGTAATGGAAGATAATAATTATATTATCGTTATGTACGTATGGTGTATGGTCATGAATGAATGTAAAGCAGAGTATGATTTGAAAGAATGGTTTTGACGATTGAAATGTATGTTTTATTATAAAACTATAACTCACTCAGCAACGCTGACTTTTATACATTTGCAGTTGGCAGGTAAACATTGCTGAGGATGGCACAAGGGTGAAGCTACTCAGTAGGGGAAAGACTGGCATCCATTCACACTTGTTATTATTGTTGCTTTGTAATGCAATTAAACAAGTCTTTTGTATTCGGTTAAACTATAGTGTATTGCCTAGCAACAATGTTTTTAATGAAATGAATGGCTTTTGTTCAAATAAGTCCACTGCTTAAACTCGTTAATTTATAATGTCTAATGTATTTAATGCTGTGAATGACCAACTATGAGGTCTCTGGGAATGTGGTCTTACACCGTGCTAATATGTAACCTCGTCCCTATGGCGTCGTGGAATTTCATCCAGAATTTGGAGGAAAACGGGTGTCGCGATCAGATACAATGGACATCGGTACACCGTGATGAGTTACAATCTCCTTAATGAAAAGATCCGCCAACCTCTCAAATGAATATGTCTTGCGGATCGGTAGGAAGTGAGCACTCTTCGTCAAGCGGTCAACAATCACCCATATGGCATTGTACCCTTTCGGGGTACGCGACAGCTTCGTGATGAAATCCATGGTGATGTGCTCCCACTTCCATACCGGTATATCCAAAGGTTGGATCTTCCCACACGGCTTTTTGATGTTCGGCCTTCACCTGTAGACAAGTAAGGCATTTATTCACGTACTCCACCACGTCACGTTTCATACCCGGCCACCGATAATCTTTCTTCATATCTTGGTAGATTTTCGCGGCACCTGGATGAATAGAGTATCAAGTCTTGTGAGCTTCATCTAAAATCTTGACCTGTAGATCCCCAAAACGAGGAATCCACGTCCGTCCAATCGGGTCCTAACACCGAGTGTGCTTTCACCCAACTCCGCGACCAGACCTCTCATTCTTTCATAGTTAAGATGATCTTCCATCAGTGCCTCATCTTGAAACTCTTTGACCTGCTTCATAACATCAGAGGTCATGATCAACTGGTAAGCCTTCACCCGAATCGGCTCGGGTCTCTCCTTTCGGCTAAAGGCATCCGCCACCATGTTGGCTTTGCCCAGATGGTAGTGGATCTCGTAATCATAATCCTTTATGAGCTCCAACCATCTCCTCTGCCTCATGTTCAAATTTTTCTGCTCGAAGAAGTACTTCAAGCTCTTGTGGCCAGTGAATATGGTGCACTTCGTCCCGTATAAGTAGTGCCTCCAAATCTTTAGCGCAAAGACCACGTCCACTAGCTCCAAGTCATGAGTAGGATAATTAACCTCATGAACCTTCAGCTGTCGGGATGCATAGGCTATAACCTTCCCTCTCTACATTAACACATATCCCAACCCCGAGTAAGAAGCATCCGAATAACCACCAAATCCTCACTTCCATCGGGTAATGACAGAACTGGAGCTTGAGTCAACCTCAACTTTAATTCTTCGAAGGCCTTCTCTTGAGCTTGACCCCATAAAAACTTCACATCCTTCCAGGTGAAATTAGTTAGTGGAGAAGCTATCTTAGAGAAGTCTTGGATAACCTTCTATAGTAGCCCACCAAACCCAAGAAGCTACGAATCTCGGATGACGTCTTAGGAGATTTCCATTGCATCACTGCCACAACCTTAGCCGGGTCCACGATAATCCCATCACGATTCACCACATGACCCAAGAACAAAACTTCGCGCAACCAGAACATGCACTTGGAGAATTTAGCATATAACTTCTCCCTCCTCAACATCTTTAGAACCTTCTGAATGTGACCGGCATGCTCAATCTCACTCTTCGAATAAATCAGGATATCATCAATAGACACGATCACTGATTTATCCAACATAGGCCGACACACACGGTTCAGCAGATCCATAAAAGCAGCTGGCGCGTTGGTCAAACCAAAAGACATGACAAGAAACTCGTAGTGACCATAGCATTTGCGGAAATCTATTTTATGAACATCTTGCTCCTTCACCTTCAACTGATGGTAACCAGATCGAAGATCTATCCTTGATAACCAACTGGAACCTTGAAGCTGATCGAACAAATCAATACACATCGAAGAGTGAGATACTCGGTCTGATGAACCCCTTATCAAGCAGCTCTTGCAACTGCTCCATCAACTCCTTCATCTCAGTCGGAGCCAACCAATACGGTGCCTTGGCAACAGGTTGGGCACCCGGTATCATACCAATCTGAAACTCAATCTCTCTATCAGGTGGCACTCCTGGTAAGTCTTCTGGGAACACGTCCGGAAAGTCACACACAACTGGTACATCAGGCAGTTGTGGTGTTGGCGTATCCCCATCCTTTACATAGGCCAAGTAGGCACTACATCCACGCCTCATACACTTTCCCGCCACTGCCATTGAGATCACTTTCGGGATCGTTGTGACCCGATCCCCATAAACAGTTACCGAACTCCCGTCAGGCTCTGTCAAGCGAATCATCTTCTTGTGACACACAATGTTCACCTCGAACTCTGCTAACCAATCCATCCCAAGAACCAAATCAAAAACACCCAAGGTCATCACGAACGGTCTAACAAGAAACTTATGACCCTCTAGTTCCACATCACAGTTCTCTATCATTTCATAAATCCTGATAGACTTACCTATGGCAGTTTCTACATCAAAGGGCGCATCAACACGTCTACTACTAACAGGTAGCTTAGCACAGAAAGCAGCAGAAATAAAACTTTTACTGGCACCCAAATCAAATAACACATAAGCTAAAGTTTGGTTCACCAGAAACGTACCGGACATGACATCAGGGTTCGTCTTAGCTTCCTCCTGTGTCATGGTGAATGCCATGGCGCTTACCCTTCGCCCTTCACTCCCTGTCTTCTTCGCCCCGGAATCCTCAACCCTCGGCTTCTTACAATCCTTGCTCATGTGACCCTCTTCACCACAGTTATAGCACTAAACCGTATGACAATCCTTTGCTATGTGCCCCGCCTTCCCACATTTAAAGCACAAGTTCGACCCAAACCTACATTCCCCATTATGCTCCCTTCCACACTTGCCACACCTTTTCGACCCTGCATTTGATGTGACCGCACGGCGGTCATCCACCCGTGCCTTCTTGTTACCTGTCGAGGCATCACCCCGACCAAACCTCTTCCCATTCCAGTTTCGATCACCTCCACTATTCTTGCCACCTTCAGTCACCACCACCGTTATCTCATCATACAGTCTCCCTGCCAAATCCACCGCCGACCTAAACGTGCTCGGCCGGGCAGTGATCATGTGCCTGCGAATATCTGCTAGCAAACCTTGAATATACCTCTTGATCTTGCAAGACAGAGGTCTCACCTGATCCAGCACCAGACGTGCCATCTCGTTGAACTTTGTGGTGTACAGCTGGTGTGTCATGGTTCCCGCCTCAAGCTGCAGTAATTCTCTCTCAACCTTATCCATTTCTATATGAGGACAGAACTCCTCAATCACCAACTTCTTCAGTTCAGACCATCTCATTCTCTCAATAGCCCAACTACCCTCGGCTTGGACTATATTGTCCCACCAGCACAGAGCCAAGTCAATAAAAGAGTGGGTAGCGAATTTCAACTTCTGGTCCTCCCGGCACTCACTGATATCAAGAACAGCCTCCATTTCTCTCACCCACCAGTCAGTAGCAGCAGTAGTGCCATTTCCCTTAAAAGTAAGGGGCTTGCATCATTGAAACTCCCCATAGTTACAACCTCGTGTCGCCTTCGGCGCAGGTTCTTCTTCTTCCTCTTCCTCATCATCAGAGGGAACCGTTTTTGGCTCTAGTTGTTCCCATCCTCCCGAGGACCTATTTCTCTTCTTTATTTCCCCTTCTCGTACAGCCTTGATAACTTCAGTCACTACAGACGGTAAGATCGCCTGCATGACTTGATGAACTTCTTCAACCACTGCCTCTTTCACCGAGGCCCTTAGGTTTGCACTCTCGTCACCACCCTCCGGATAAGAGGTCTCGGTTTCCTCATGAACCACCTTTTCCATTTTGGGTCTTCCTCTCTTGGGTCACGATGCAACACCAAGCCCATCACGACCACCTCCATGAGAGGCTTTCGAAGATCTACCACCGGCCATTCACACGCACACTGAAAGATTCAAACACCAACACAGTCATTCAAGGGAACAACTCAGTTTATGTCAAGTATAGTAAGTCCCTAATTACAGTGGTTAGTTGTGATTAGCCACTTACTTTACTCTTCACACCCCGAGCATTACCTATCCTGACTACATTAATATTTAAATCCATAAACAACACATAACACATCGCATGCGCACATAGTACCGGTTAACTTTACGATAATACCTGATGGCATGCAGCTACTCAGATTGGCATCCCTTTCCTTTTCGTCCCATTCTCAGTTTAAGTTAAGGTTTATTTTGAAAATTTACCCATTTCACTTAAACTTTGGCTCCGATACCAACTTGTGAGGCCCTGTTCCCAGGACGCTTACAGTGGTAAATCATTGAACATAAAACATAGAAGTTACATTTAATCATTCATAAAACGTGGCAGCGGAAACATAAAATTAACTTTTCATATCATTACAAATGCTTTTGCAAGTTAATACAAGCGTTCATTTCAAAACATCATTCGTTCACATTACAATGCAAAAACATTAACAAAAGAATGTCATCCAAAAGAGCTGAGTGGCGACCTCGTGCCATCCTCAGCAATCATTACCTGCCAACTGGAAACACATCAAAGTCAGCGATGTTGAGTGACTTCTAGTTTTATAAAATAAAACATACTTTAATTTTGTTAAAACCGTTCTTTTTCTTTTATGCAATCATACATCATACGTACACATATATAATAATTATTATCTTCATCGTTCGTTAACTTCCGTTCATCCATTCATTCCTTCTTTCATCGTTCGTTCATCATTACATCTTTTCCTTTCCTCATCACCATGAACTTTACCCTTCATTCTCGTGGTACTAGACCTAAGCTTTTAAATGACCTTCATTAGTGGTGCCCGGCACCAAATGGTCACAGTACCTAAGGTAAAGTTCAGGTATACCATTGTCTTATGCTATGCCCTTCATTCTCGTGGTACTGGACCTAAGCCCATAAAAGACCTTCATTGGTGGTGCTCGGCACCAAATGATCACAGTACCTAAGGCACGCAACAATGGTTCATACGTATGGTCAATCATAAAGAAAGACCCTGATGTGCATCCTCCCTGGGTAGCGAACCAGCACACCATTGGGCTAACACCTTAATGGCGTTTCCCGACATACAGTGCTTGTAAGACTTTCATTACTTCATCGTTCATTAATGCATGCATTCTTACTTCATGTTCCTCTTTCATTATCTTTCAATTTACGTTACATAATACTTCATTTCATTCATTAACATAACACGCAAAGCCACATGAAATATAAACACACATCATGACAAGAAACATAACATACACAGGCATCAACATCATACAGGGCAACATCATACATACGTAACATGCATAATCATGCAACAACATCATCATGCCCAACATGCTCTATAAGGCCTCAATCGTCATGTTACATGCTCTTACGAGAACCTTTACGTCAAACTTACATCTGTACTTTCCCCCAAAAGTCAGAAGTTAAACTACGCTTCTCCTTGGGTGCAACAGCTCTATTCGGGCGTATGGCTCCCTTCAGTCGCATGGCCTCCATGCGAGTGAACATCATTCGAATGAACCATGCGGATGGACATTCATGCGAATGAACACCCAATCGTACGAATGGACTTAATGCGGATGGACCTCGTGTGAATGGAACTAATGCGAATGAGCACTTCGGTGACTGGACCCTCAGTCGCATGACTCCCCATGCGACTGCCCCAATCGTGCGAATGAACACTCAATCGCGCGAATGGAACCCAATCGCACCTCATTCGGCCGTATGGCCTTCATTCGGTCGCCTAGCCCTAGTTGGTTGAGAATGCAGTCATCCCAAATCTAATCTGCCATTTTCGACCTCCAAGCTCATTGAAACCCATTCTATGCCCAAATCAACCATCCTAAACCTTAGGAATGCATACCATAACACCCTTCAAGCACACACAAGCTCATAAGCAAGGCTCAAACGCATCATACACACACATACACATACACATACGGGTCACACACATACACACTCAAAAACCCAATTTTCAGATGTGTTCCAGCCCCAAATCATTCAATAACATTAAAGGAGGGGTCCTAGAACTCACACAAGCAACCACAACGAGAAGAGCTTCGATTTAACCCTCTTATCAATGGTTTTGGCACACTCGAACCAATCCGAACCAACTTTTCGCCCTTTTTCTCTTCTTTCTCTCTTCTCCTCTTTCTTTGGCTGAAAATGTGGGTGTGGGGAGAGGGTAATGGCTGCCCTCTCTCTTTATATACCCCCACTTACCCAACTTTCTCTCGTTGGCGAATTTGGTCCCTCGACTTCGGACTTTATTTCTTTTTCTTCCTTCGTCGGCTTCAAAATAAATAAATAACCGGGTGTTACAATATTTTAGTTTGCTAATGCCTACTATACTAATATACCTTTTTTAGGAAAAAAATCATTCATCCATTATTTACACACGTGCAATACGGGATTTACAAATGTGTAAGTCTGGTATTACAAATGTATAAAATAAATTTCGTAAAAAATCTAAATTTCTTTTTGAAATTTTTTAATTTTTTTAAATGAAAACAATGAAAACTATATATATGTGGGTGGGATCCCATGAACCCAACTTATAAATGAAAATAATGAAAACTAGGGGTTACATATATGTAAGTATGTTTTACAAAGTATACAACTAATAGTTATGTATATGTACGTTTTACAAGGGTTTTGTATATGTAAATACATGTTATCAAGTGTACAACTAAGAGCTGTTTACATATACGTCATACAAGTTATATATACGTAAGTCATTTCATCAGCATCTATATTCCTTGGAGTTTAAATCAAAAAAAATTATATTGATCTCAAAAAATATTATTGAAATTGACTCAAATAGACTTTAAACAATTCAAATTTTAAATCAATTATAAATTATATGATTAAATAGTGGTGATTTTTAGGGTTTTTAAATATAAACATAATTTTTATTTGATCATTCTCCTATATACATGTATACACACACATACATACATCGTAGGTTCATTAGAAAAAAAAATCTAATTTGAGATCTATTACTTTTTGGAATTTAAATGTTGATAACGTTTCTTTATATTGCCATCTAAATAAGTGTGTGTCAATACTACATATATATAACGACACAATATAAAGATAATATGATTTACTGTATATATGTAGTTTGATATACTAAGTATATGCAACACATATGTAATATATTAATGTTATAATCAGGTTAAATATAAAAAAATCTGATATTATGGTTTAATTAAAAAAATAATACGATATGAAAAAGTTAAGCAATATAAAGAAAAAAAATAAGATTAGTTATCAATTATCAAATTTTAGCTAGTTCTCACATGACTTTTTCCTTATATATCATTTTAATAAATATTTTTAATATAAATTAATTTATTAAATAAGTTCTGTATCTGCAATCTTTTAAATAAAAAGTATGAGTATTAAATTTGAAAATATTCATTTAGTACAAATCCTTCTTCAACGAAAATTCCAAAGTAAAGCAAAAGTCTACAAAGTACAATCCTTTCTAACCATTAACTTTGTCGAGTCCAACTCTCAAGAATCAATAGATAGAAGACTATTAACTTGCTTCGCAGAAAAAAAGAAAATTTAATAACAATAATATTAAATAGAAAAAGACGACTATTAACCTCAAAAGATGACATGAGCATTATATATAGTTAAATTATGAGCCAATCACCTTTAATCTTCAGCATTAACCTTTGAAATCATAATTCCTATCCGTGTAAATAAACAATCATTAAGAACGTATGAAATTGTAATCTAACATGTCAACCCATTTAAAATTTTCAAATTCAAATTTATGTCTTGTGTATCTAGTTTTAATGGGCTGAACTAAGAATTATTAGCTCCGATCCATCTAATAACATATCAACTTCAACAGTACCCTTCATTTAGTCTTCGGACTCTTAATTTGCCGTGATCGTATCATCTATTATCATGTTTATATGATAAATCTTTGATATTTTAGCATAATGCTAAATATTTTATCGAAAACATCATTTATAGTATTCCAGATGGTGTATTAATGTGTTAAGGATTTTTTTTACCTATTAATTCCTTTAGTCTATTTAGTTGAATTTTTCTGAAAAAAATTTTTCTTTCTTGAAGGGTATTTGTTTTATGCCAAAACACTAGTTTGTGTGTATGAATAAAAATATTAATTTGTTTTAAATCACAGTTACATACCTACATGCATTAGTGTTACATGAATATTAAATGAAACATAAAATTATGGTTAAAGTATTATCTTCTCGCAAATCTAAACTATGAAAGTCCGCACTCCTTTTAAATCTTATTGAAATACCATACAAGTTATATCTTGTCGGACTTTAACCGAGACATTCCCCAATCTAAAATTTAAATACCACACATGCATACATACATATACATACATACATTTATATACACATATATATACACACAAGACATACATATATATGTTAACTTGTTTGGACCACTTCAAAAGAAACAAAATACCCGAATTGAGGTTGGTGGATATATGAAGGACAAAAGAATTAGGTCATACACAAAAGAGGAATGTCTCTAATTCTCCTATATAGTGGGGAGAATATACAAATACCAAAAAACTAATAAGGTGAGTGATCCCTCCTAGATTTCCACCATACCCCGCACTACCAAATTGTGCTTTCTATGCCTTCCTTTTTACTTGCTTTAAGTATGTGATCTTTGAAGGTACACAAAGGTCAATTGGGGGACAAAGTGTGATGTCAAGATTTGTAGTTTGCAATTCCTTTTAATATAAAGAGATAAATACAGATATATATACACAACCATGTCATAAATGATAATGATTAATAAATATGTATTTCTATCTGTCTTATATAAAAAAGGTTATACAAAATACAAAAAAACATATAAACCATACGATGTTACTAGGAGACGGCATATGCATTTTAAGAAGAGGGATATTGCATGACCGTTAGAAGGGTGCAATGCACTTTTACAACATAACAACACAAGTGGAGAGTATTCAATACGTTAGAACCCTAGAAAGATTAACATTTTTGTCTTTAGATTAGTTTTTGTCATAGTGTAGAGACTTTTTATGTAAAGATATGTTCCTTCTATTTCTTGTAATTAGTATAAATAGGATTGATTGTTTATGTGCAGGGTAGACTCTTGGATAGACTTTTCATAGACTGCTGTTAGTTTTCTCATTTGCACATTGTAATCTATACTAATATCAATTGAAACTCTATGAATTCTTTTGATATTCGTTTGTGTTGATTACATTGTTCATTTAATTGTTAATTGATCTATAACAAACACAGATCGATCCATTTGAACCTATCAAATGGCATCAAAGCTTTCCGTTCAGTGATTTGAAGTTCAAAATCTATTTTTGAGCACTTTGAATCACTTGAATGTGTGTTTTGATCGCAATTGTTCAATTAATTGTTGATTTAGTTGTGTTTTATCACTAGAACCATGATTTGAATCACAATCGAGCGAATTGACATATCCAAATATGATTTATTGGCATATTTGAGTTCGAACTGTTCTTCGAAAGTCGAACACTAATTCTGCAAAATTGAGAATTAATCTATTGTTAATTGAAAGAAATGATGCTAAAGGATGGATTATCGGTGTATTAGTCACTTGATTGAAGAGTTTCAGATCGTTTTATCAAGTTTTGAAAGATTTGTTAAGATCAAGTTGTTACGAAGAAGATGAATTAGGCGTTTGAGGTGTTGAAATCATCTTAAAAATCACCTAAGTGTTCAGACGCATTAACACTGTTTAGGCATTTCAGAGTGGTCGTTTTGACACTGTGTAAACGTTTCAGCTTTGTTTTGGACGTTTTTCAAAAACTTGTTCTAGGCGCTTTGCAACTAGGCAAGCGCTTTGGAACTGTTCACATGCTACATCACTATTTGGACGTTTGGTACTTTTTTAGGTGTTTTGATACTATTCAGACGCTTCTACACTTGGCAACTTCAGAAGTTTACTAAGGCAATCCCTTAGGCATTTCTAAGTCAATTTGGTTATTTCACTACTGTTTAGATGTTTCACTACTATTCATGTGCATCTAATTCAAACTTTTCACTCAACACTTATAAAATTTTCAAAAATTTAAATCCAAAAATATTTTCATTTCCTTATTTCATTTTAAATCTAAAAACATCAAAATTGTATATTTTATTAATTTCAAAACATAATCAAGGTTAAGTCTAAAGATTCAAAGAATAGAGTACAAAAACTAAAGAATAGAGCTGACCTCAAGAATTGATCACTCAGGCTGAAACATCATTTGTACTCAATTGATACCGATCTGTGGAAATCAATTGAGAAAGGACCTCATATCCCAGTCACTTCTAATGGTCGTGATAGAGGATTTGTATGTACGGATACTCAAGAGCCATATCCTAAAGATGACCGACATGGTGATGATTTAAAGAAGGTGAAGAATGATGTTAAAGCATATTCTCTCATGTGCAAAGGGTTACCTTTGGAGGTACTTTCAAGGCTGGAAAACTATCAAACTGGTTATACCATGTATAAAGCACTAAAAGTTATGTGTGAAAGAGGAAAAGAGATACAAGATCTCAAAAGACATAAGTTAAACAGGAAAATTGAACTTTTAGATCATATATACGGAGAAACTTTAAACTAGACGATGAATAAATATGTGCAACTCACAACTGAAATGTTAACCATAGGAATTAAAAATGATCTTAAAGACCTAAATGAAAGACTTCTGAGTGCACTTCTATCATCATGGAAACAAATTGTAACCCTGTTGTAACACCCGGTTATTTTCCTTGTAGTCAATGAAAAGAAGAATAAGTGAGGGAGAGGAAAGAAAATGAATAAAGCCTAAGAGGAAGGACCAATATTGCCAAGAGTGCACTTCTATCATCATGGAAACAAATTGTAACCCTGTTGTAACACCCGGTTATTTTCCTTGTAGTCAATGAAAAGAAGAATAAGTGAGGGAGAGGAAAGAAAATGAATAAAGCCTAAGAGGAAGGACCATATTGCCAAAAAGGGGAAAAATTTGGATGAGTGGGTGTAAAAGGACATGGCTGCCCACCCCCTTCTCCCATGCTTGTTCAATTGGCCAAGAAAGAAGAAAAGGGAGAAAATGGCAAAAGCTTAGGGTTTCTTGGAAATCAAATGCAAAAGTCGAAGTCAAGCGGGTTTGCAGGAAGCTCTACTTGAAGAGGCTGCTAATATGAGTTCTAGGTCCCCTCTTTTGCACGTTTTTGACCGATTTTGGGGCTGGAATGCATACATAAACTGTTTATGATTGTGTTGGGTGTTAAACCCGTTCGTGTGTGTTTGTGTGCGTGTGTGAATGGGTGGGGCTCGTGTTTGGGCTTGTGATGTTGAGGATGAGGTTATGGTTGTGTTTCTAAGGCTTAGGTTGGGTGGTTTAAGCTTAGAGCAGGTTAGAAAAGGTTCGGAAACCGAAATCTACAGGTTAGGTTCGAAGAGACTGCATTCTGCATTCAGCTAGGGCTCATGCGACTGGAAGTCCATGGGCCCGAATGGCATGCGACTAAAGGCAATACGGCAGAAAGGCATGCGACTAAAGGCCATGTGCTTGAATGCTATACGACTGAAGTCCATGCGCCTGAATGCCATGCGATGATGGTCATACACATGGAAGTTATGTGACTGAAGGTCATGGGCCTGAAAGTTATGCAATTGAAGGCGATGCGACTGAGAGTTCATTCACCCCATAGTGTCCATACACCTAAGTGCTCGTCCACCCCATAGTTTCCATATGCCTAAGTGTTCTAATGTGCTTGGAAAGCCATGCGACTGAATAGTGCCCATACGCCCGAAAGAAGTTAGTTTATTTTTTGATTTTCGGGGGGAAAGGCTAGATGTAGGCTTTGACATGGGAGGTTCCCTGGGGTTCATGTAAGTTTACTTTTAACGTCGTTAATGATATGATGGGCATGTATCAAGATGTATGATTGGTGCTTATGCATGATGATATGTATGAGGTAGGTTATGTATGTATGCCGGTGCCTTGTATGGTGATGTTTTGTATGTCTATGTTGTTGTTCCTTGTTATGTATGATTATTTTCCATGGTTTTACGTTTAATGAAAATGAATGAAATGATAAAGTATTATGTAACGTAAAGTGGAAGATAATGAAAAGAGGAACGAAATGAAAGAATGCATGCATCAATGAATGAAAGTAAGAAAGGCTTGCAAGCATATGTATGGAGGTTCACACCCAATGAAGGGTGTTAGCTCAACTATGTGCTGGTTAGCTACCCCGGAAGGATGCACACTGGGCTTGATCCGCGTGATTAAGCAAATGTATGGAGGTTCACACCGAATGAAGGGTTTTAGCTCAACTGTGTGCGGGTTAATTACCCCAGAAGGATGCACACTGGGGTTCAATCCTTGTGATTGACCATATGTATGGGACCCTTGCTGCTTACCCTAGGTACTGGATTCAGCTTCGTACACAATGTTCGGGGTCTATGAAAGACCTCAGGCCCAGTACCCGCTTTTGCTACTTGGCTCTTTTTGGATGGCATCCATTTCAATAATGCTTTTGCTATGTAATGCAACAAGTATTTGGTAATTTGATAATGATGTATTATTTTGAAAAATCTTTTATTATGAAATGAAATGTTTGTTTTAATGTTTCCGCTGCATTGTTTCTTTAAGTTTAATGAATATATATGTTTTATGTGCGATGATCGACCAGCTGTAAGCGTCCTAGGAACGGGCGCTACAAGTTGGTATCAGAGCCAAAGTTTAAGTGAAACGGGTAAATTTTCAAAATAAACCTAAAGTTAAACTAAAAATGGGATGGAAATGGAAGGGATGCCAATATGAGTAGCTGCGTGCCATCAGGTATTTTCTTAATATTAATCGGTATTATGTGTGCATGTTATGTGGTTTATGTGTTGTTTGTAGATTTAGATACTGATGTAGTCAGGATAGGTAATGCTTGGTGTATGAAGAGTAAAGTAAGTGGCTAATCACAACTGGCCACTGTAATTAGGGACTTACTTTACTTGACATAAACTAAGCTGTTCCCTGGAATGACCGTGTTGGTGTTTGAATCTTTGAGTGTGTGTGTGGATGGCTAGTGGTAGATTATCTAAAGCTTCGTAGGGTCGAGGTCATGGTGGACGTGGTGTTGAACCAAGGCCCAAAAGTGGAAGACCTAGAGTCAAAAAGGTGGCTCATGAAGAACCCGAGACTACGCAGCCGGAGAGCAGTGATGAGAGTGCTAATTTGAGAGCCTCAGTAAAGGAGGCTGTTGTAGAAGAAGTGCTTCAAGTGATGCAGATGATCTTACCATCTGTAATGACCGAAGTGATAAAGTCTGTAAGGGAAGGAGAAAGGAAGGAGAGAAACAGGTCCTTGGGAGGACGGGAGCGACCGGAGACTGAAACGTTTCTCACCGATGATGAAGAAGAGGGAGAAGAGCCTACGCCGGAGGTGGCACGAGGCTGTAACTATGGGGCATTCCAAAGATGCAAGCCCCCTACTTTTGACGGTAATGGCACTCCTGCTGCTGCTCACCGATGGGTGAGAGAAATGGAGGTGGTACTTGATATCAGCGAGTGCCGATAAGACTAGAAGGTAAAGTTTGTTGCCCACTCGTTTGTGGACTGGGCTCTGTGTTGGTGGGACAATAATGTCCAAGCTGAGGGTAGTCGAGTAATTAGAAGGATGAAGTGGGCAGAGCTGAAAAGGTTGGTAATTTAGGAGTTCTGACTTCACAGGGAAATGGATGAGGCGGATAGAGAATTCCTGTAGCTGGAGGCGGGAACAATGACACATCAGCAATATACCACCAAGTTAATGATATGGCACGGCTGGTGCTAGACCAAGTGACGCCTACATAACGAAAGTTAAGAGGTATATTCAGGGCTTGCTAGTGGTTATTTGTAGGCACATGATCGTTCCCGACCGAGCACGTTTAGGTCGGCACTTGACTTGGCAGGGAGGTTGTATGACGAGCGAGAGGTGGTGGTGACTGAGGTGAGCAAGAAGGGTGGTGGTGAACGGAATTGGAATTGGAAGAGGTTTGGTCGGGGTGGTGCCCCGACAAGTAACAAGAGTGCATGGGTGGATGACCGTCGTGTGGTCACATCTGGTGCGAGTTCGAAGAGGTGTGACAAATGTGGTAGGAGCATATTAGGGAATGTAAGTTGGGATTGAATGTGTGCTCTAAGTGTGGGAGGCTTGGTCATATGGCGAGGGAATGCATGGCAGGGAGATGTTTTAACTATGGCGGGGAGGGCCATGTGAGTAAGGATTGCAAGAAGCCAAGGGCTGAAGGTTCGGGGATAAAGAAGGCTGGAGGAGAAGGATAGAGGGCGAGTGCCAGAGTGTTTATGATGACGCAGGAGGAGGCTAGGACGGACCCTGATGTTGTGTCATGTATGTTTCTATTTAACCAAACTTTAGCCTATGGTGTTATTTGCATCTGGAGCTAGTAAAAGTTTTATTTTTCTACTTTCTGTGCTAAGCTGCATGTTAGTAGTAGAAGTGTAGATGCACCATTTGATGTAGAAACTACCATAGGTAAGTCTACCTGGATTTCTGAGATGATAGATGGATGTGATATGGAATTAGAAGGTTACAAGTTTCTTGTTAGACCACGTGATGACCTTAGGGGTGTTTGACATAGTCCCGGGAATGGATTGGTTAGCGGACTACGAGGCAAACATTGTGTGTCGCAAGAAGATGATTTGTTTGACAGCGCCTGATGGGAGTTTGTGACGGTTTATGGTGATTGAGTAACTACGATCCCGAAGGTGATTTTGATGGCGGTGGCGGGAAAGTGCATGAGGCGTGGATGTAGCGCCTACTTGGCCTATGTGAAGGATGTGGATACACCAACACCATAACTATCCAATGTACTGGTTCTGTGTGACTTTCAAAATGTATTTCCCGAAGACTTACCAGGAGTGCCACCTGACCGGGAGATCGAGTTTCAAATTGATTTGATACTAGCTGCCCAACCTGTTGCTAAGGCACTGTATCGATTGGCTCCAACTGAGATGAAAGAGTTGATGAAGCAATTACAAGAGCTACTTGATAAATGGTTCACTAGACCGAGTATCTCTCCTTGGGGTGCTCTGGTCTTATTCGTGAAGAAGAAAGAGGGTAGTATAAGGATGTGTATGGACTATCTTGAGCTGAATAAGTTGACAGTAAAGAACCGATGCCCGTTACAGAAAATTGATGATTTGTTTGATAAGCTTCAAGGTGCCAGTTGGTTCTCGAGGATAGCTCTTCGATCTGGCTACCATCAGTTAAAGGTGAAAGAGCAAGATACTCCTAAAATAGCTTTTTGCATGCGTTATGGACATTACGAGTTTCTCCTTACGTCTTTCGGTTCGACCAATGCGCCAGCTGCTTTTATGGACTTGATGAATCGAGTGTGTCGGCCGATGTTGGATAAATCAATGATTGTGTTTATTGATAATATCCTGATTTATTCAAAGAGAGAGGATGAGCATGCTGGTCATATTCCAAGAGGTGATGGAGACATTGAGAAGGGAGAAGTTGTATACCAAGTTCTCCAAGTGCGCATTTTGGCTATGCGAGGTTCAATTCTCGGGTCACGTGGTGAATCCCGAAGGGATTATGGTGGACCCCACAAAGGTGGAGGTGGTGATGCAATGGAACTCTCCAAAGACGCCATCCGAGATTCGTAGTTTTTTGGGTTTGGCGGGCTATTACAAAAGATTCATTCAAGACTTCTCTAAGTTCGCTTCTCCATTAACCAAGTTGACCGGTAAGGATGTAAACTTTATGTGGGGTCAAGCTCAAGAGAAGGCGTTTGAGGAGTTAAAGGCGACATTGACTTAAGCTCCTGTTTTGTCATTACCCGATGGAAGTGAAGATCTAGTGATTTACTCTGATGCTTTCTACTTGGGGTTTGGGGTGTCTGTTAATGTAGTGAGGGAGTGTTATAGCTTACATATCCCGATAGTTGAAAGTTCATGAGGTTATTATCCTATTCATGACTTGGAGCTAGCAGCCCTGGTCTTCGCGTTAAACATTTGGAGGCACTACCTGTATGGGACGAAGTGTACCATACTCACTGACCACAAGAGCCTGAAGTACTTCTTCAATCAGAAAGACTTGAATATGAGGCAGAGGAGATGGTTGGAACTCATAAAGGATTACGATTGCGAGATCCATTTCCATCGGGGCAAAGCCAACATGGTTGAGCATGTCCTTAGTCGAAGAGAGATGCCTGAGCCAATTTGAGTGAAGCCTTATCAGTTGGTTATGACCTCTGAGGTAAGGAAGCAAGTCAAAGAGTTTCAAGATGAGACATTGAAAGAAGATCATCTTAACTCTGAAAGAATGGGAGGGCTGGTTGTGGAACTGGGTGAACACACACACGGTGTTAGAACCCGATTCAGGCGGATGTGGATTCCTCTTTTTGGGGATCTACGTGTAAAGATTATGAAAGAAGCTCATAAGACTCGATACTCTATTCATCCCGGTGCTACGAAGATGTACCAAGACATGAAGAAAGACTTTTGGTGGTCGGGTATGAAGCATGACGTGGTGGAGAATGTGAGTAAATGCCTTACTTGTTTACAAGTGAAGGCCGAGCACCAAAAGCCATATGTCCAACCGTTGGATATACCGGAGTGGATGTGGGAGCACATCACCATGGATTTTATTACGAAGCTACCGAATACCCTGAAAGAGTATGATTCTATATGAGTGGTTGTTGATCGTTTGACGAAGAGTGCTCACTTCCTACCGATTCGCGAGACATATTCATACGAGAGGTTGGCGGATCGGTTCATTAAAGAGATTGTCACTCGTCATGGTGTGTTGGTGTCTATTGTATCTGATAGTGACACCCGGTTTATATCCAAATTTTGGAAGATATTCCATGATACAATGGGGATGAGGTTACACATTAGCACGACCTATCATCCCCAGATAGATGGTCAGTCAGAAAGGACCATCCAGACGATGGAAGATATGCTTCGGGCATTCGTCATTGATTTTGGAGGAAGTTGGGATGACCACTTATCGTTAGTGAGTTCTGATATAACAATAGCTATCATGCCAGTATTGGTATACCCCCTTATGAGATGCTATACAGTAGGAGATGCATGCCACCGTGTGTTGGGGTGATATCGGCCATAAATAGTTACAGAGCATTGAGGTGGTTGAGGCTACGACTGAGAAGCTGGAAATGATCAAGCCTTTGTGAAAGCAGCTAAAGATAGGCAAAAATCGTATGCTGATATGAGACATAGACCGATTAAGTTCTTGTTGGGTGATAGAGTCATGTTGAAGGTCTCACCTTGGAAAGGTATCATTCAGTTCAGAAAGAGGGGAAAGTTGAGCCCAAGGTACATAGGGCCTTTCCGAATCATTGCTCGAGTAGGAGAGGTGGCCTATAGACTAGAATTACAAAAGGAGTTAAGTGGATTTCACCCGACATTCCATGTATCTCATCTGAGAAAATGTTTAGTAAACGAGGATATGATTGTTCCAGTGGAGGATATCGAGGTAGATGAATGACTTAATTATGTTGTGGAGCAACTAGTGGCGATAATCGATCATAAAGAGAAGAGGTTAAGGAAAAAAGTGGTTCCTCTTCTGCATATACAGTGGAAGCATAGAAAGGGATCGGAGTCTATGTTGGAGACTGAAGAAGAGATGAGATAGCATTACCCATAATTGTTTGAGGAATAACAGGTTTCAGGAATGAAACCTATATTAAGGGGGTGGACTTGTAACACCAGGTTATTTTTCTTGTAGTCAATGAAAAGAAGAATAAGTGAGAGAAAAGAAAGAAAAGGAATAAAGCCCAAGTGGAAGGACCAATCTTGCCAAAAAGGGGAAAACTTTGGAGGAGTGGGTGTAAAAGTGCATAGCTGCCCACACCCTTCTCCCATGCTTGTTCAATCAGCCAAGAGAGAAGAAAAGGGAGAAAAGGACAAAAGCTTAGGGTTTCTTGGAAATCAAGTTCAAAAGTTGAAGTCAAGTGGGTTTGTAGGAAGCTCTACTCGAAGTGGCTGCTAATTTGAGTTCTAGGACCCCTCTTTTACACGTTTTTGACTGATTTTGGGGCTGGAATGCATACATAAACTGGTTTTGGTTGTGTTGGTGTTAAACCCGTTCGTGTGTGTTCGTGTGCGTGTGCAAACGGGTGGGGCTCGTTTTTGGGCTTGTGATGTTGAGGTTGATGTTATGGTTTTGTTTCTAAGGCTTAGGATGGGTGGTTTAAGCTTAGAACATGTTAGATAAAGGTTGGAAGCCAAAATCTACAGTTTAGGGCATGCGACTGGAGGCCATACAGCCGAAAGGCATGCAACTGAAGGCCATGTGCCTGAATTCTATACGACTAAATTTCATGAGCCTGAATTCTATACGACTGAATTCCATGCGCCTGAATGCCATGCGATTGAGGGTCATATGCAAGGAAGTCAGGCGCTTGAAAGTTATGCGACTGAAAGCTATGCGACTGAGAGTTCATTCGCCCCAAAGTGTCCATATGCCTAAGTGTTCATTCGCCCCATAGTGTCCATACGCCTAAGTGTTCTCATACGCTTGGAAGGCCATGTGACTGAATAATGCCCATACGCCCAAATAGGGCTCATGCTCCCAAAAGAACTTAGTTTATTTTCTGATTTTTGGGGGAAAAGGGTAGATGTAGGCTTTGACTTGGGAGGTTCCCGGGGGTTCATGTAAGTTGACTTTTGAGGTCGTTGATGATATGATGGGCATGTATGAAGATGTATGATTGGTGCTTTTGCATGATGGTATGTATGAGGTAGGTTATGTATGTATGACGGTGCCTTGTATGGTGATTTTTTGTGTGTTTATGTTGTTGTTCCTAGTTATGTATGACTATTTTCCGTGGTTTTACGTTGAATGTTAATGAAGGAAATGATAAAGTATTAGGTAATGTAAAGTGGAAGATAATGAAACGAGGAAAGAAATGAAAGAATGCATGCATCAATGAATGAATGAAAGTAAGAAAGGCTTGCAAGCATATGTATGGAGGTTCACACCCTATAAAGGATCTTAGCTCAACTGTGTGCGGGTTAGCTATCCCGGAAGGATGCACACTGGGGCTTGATCCGTGTGATTAAAAAACTGTATGGAGGTTCACACCCAATAAAGGGTGTTAGGTCAACTGTGTGCAGGTTAATTACCCTGGAAGGATGCACACTGGGGTTCCATCCTTGTGATTGACCATATGTATAGGACCCTTGCTATTTACCCTAGGTCTGGAGTCAGCTTCGTGCACAATGTTCGGGGTTTCTGAAAGACCTCAAGCCCAATACCTGCTTTATGCATGACGGTGGGGTGAAGCACATGGCAATGGTCCGAATGAAAGTAAAGATTTAATAATGAATGAACGGATGGAACGAACGAATGATAAAGATAATAATGATATTATCTATGTGTACGTATGATGTGTGAACATGTATGAAAGTATAGTATATTTTGAAAGAAAGTAAAGAACGGTTTTAAAGAAAGTAAAGTATGTTTTAATTTAAAGGTTGCTGAGGATGGCACGGGGTGGCTACTTGGCTCGTTTTGGATGGCATCCATTTCAATAATGCTTTTGTGATGTTATGCAACAAGTATTTTCTAATTTGATAACGATGTATTATTTTGAAAAAGCTTTTATAATGAAATGAAATGTTTGTTTTAATGTTTCCGCTGCAATGTTTCTTTAAGTTTAATGAAAATATATGTTTTATGTGCGATGATTTACTAGCTATAAGCGTCCCGGGAATGGGGCCTCACACCTGTTAAAGCACACTAAAAGGTTTCCTATGGATTTTGATCTTCTTATTGCTATGTTTGAATATATGGAAATTGATGAGATCTCAAGAAATAATGACAGAGCTGCATCAACATCTCAATACAAGTATGTTGCTTCTCCAACAAATCCTATAGAGAATGCTTTTCTTGCCAATGATGATGCTACTCCTGAAGATGAGAGTGATCTGTTCGTGGGAGCTAGATTGTTCACTAGTACCCTAGTCTATTCAACTCAGCCACAACCATAGTCTCCTCCAAAATCTACAATGCCTAAAACTCATAATGAGACTCCATCTTCTAACTCTACTAATCCTAGCAAAGTTAAAGATGATATAAAATCCTATTAGAGGATGAAGGGTCCAAAACTGCATTATCAAGGTATTCATCTAACTCAAGTTGATTTGATTTTGCAAGATTTGTTTGAGATGGATCCTGATGACATAGAAGAAATAGATCTTAATTGGCAATTGGTGATGATTGCTTACAGAACTCAAAAGCACTCATATGTCAACAGGAACTACATGCCTAATGCCAACAAAACAGTTGGATTTGACAAGTTAAAGTCAAGATGTTTCAATTGAAATAGTTATGGCATTTTTCTAGAGAATGTAAAGCTCCAAGAACTCAAGGTGGAAATGGCCAAACTAGTTCCAATAGTCAGAGACATCAACATCAGACTCAAAATACATTTCAAAAACCATATAAACATCTACCTATGCTAGCATTATAAGATGATCAAAAGATAGCTAAAGAATCAAAGAAAGCACTACTTGTAAGCATAAAGGATGGTTATGAGTGGAGTGCTTATGCTGAATAATTTACAACTGATCTTACTTGAGGTTTAGAATTAATTTCTGAAATGAACGAAGACTGGTCTTAAAACAATGATCTAAAAACAGATGAATCAGAAAATGAGACAGACTATGACTGGAGTGACAAATCTGATCCAAAGGAGGGCATAGAAGAAATTGCACTCATGGGAAAGTCTGAAAAACCAAAGTTTGTAAACTCTACATTTGACACTGAGTCTTCAAGTTCATAGAAATTCCATATGAAGTAAGAGAAAATTGTGCACTAAAGCATGTTTTGAACAAGTTGAACATTATAGAACTTACTTGTTCAAAATATGTGATAAATTGAAGTAAGAAAAATAAATGCATAGAAAACTGAAAGATGATCATAAAGGTGCTGATGAAAAAATCATGTCACTTCAAGCAAGTTGGAACAAAACTCTAAAAGAACTGGAATTTGTTAAGAAACAACTTGAAGAAATGACAAAAACACTTGAAGAAGAAAAATTGGCACATGCTGCAACTCAAATTGACTTGGCCAAAGTAAAAAGCTCAAAGGCTATAGTTGAGAAACTGGTAAATGGAAGAAAGGATAAAGATAAAACATGATTATGTTTTACACATGAACCTATGCCTGAATCTATCTCTAATACTTTACGAGAAAACTTCAATACTCATGTCCATTCACAAAAAAATAAAGCTAAGCTAAATGAATTTCAAAAGAAGAAAAGGATTGGTCAAGAAAACATTGAAAGTGAAATTGAAAAACTAAACATTCAAATATTCGAGGAGAAAGATTCAGAAAAGATTAAGAATAGTCATCCAACTAAAGTAAAATCTTATGACCCTCGTGTAAAGAAAAAAGCTATTTGTTCCAAAAGGTGAATGTGTCATAGAGAAGTGTCAAAATTGATCAAGAGATTATAAAAGCTAATGAGATGAATATCAAAATGAAAGGAAAATGTTAAGAAGAGAAATCAGACACTTCATGTTCTGATGATTCAAGCTCAATGAATTAACTCAAAACAAAGATTGTGAAAAGAATCTTCTCAAGATTCAATTAAAACTCAAAGCATTAAGAAGTCATCAAGAAATCAAACCAGAAGAAAAACATCTTCTAAAACTAAACAATCTGAACCAATCAATAAATCAAATCAAATTAAATCTGTGAAGTTTGTGTCAGCAGGAACTTTTAACATGAACACAATATCTAAAACAACTTCAAAAATAAGATCAAATCTAACTCTGATCTGAAAACAGGTTCAGGTCCTACGTCTTTCGCTATTCAAAATAGATTTGTATCTAAGTAGTTAAAGAATTGTGAGAGTGTTCAAAAGCAAAATCCTAAATTTCAAAAGACCAAACTCACACAACAAAAACAAAAGCTTAACCGGTCTTCTTCTAAATCTAGACAAGGATCTAATGTGGCCTCTACATTTATGGTTAAGCAAATGTTGTTTAAAAAACCACAAAAATATTACGATATATGTGACATGTACAATCATAAAATATCTGAGTGTTATTTTATTAAATACTGTCACATATGTGATATGACAAATCACTACACAACTGATTGTTATTTTAAGAAATACTGTGCATTGTACGATGAACGAAATCATAATACAAAGGATTGTTTCTTTAGGAAGAACTCACCTAGAAGGATTTTGATAATCAAGGATATGCTAATCCAAAGTTCCAAACCAATTATTATAATGGATTTCAAAATCTATCAAAAACACGTTCTTTGGGTTTAAGATCATTTAGAAGAATCAATTCAAATTATGATAATCAGTATAATGTCAGATCACAATAGTATAATCAAGGACATTTCGTTCCACGCTTAGTGAGAATGAAAAATGAAACATATAGTAAGAAAAACTATTCTAGTGTCTTAAAAAATGGTTCAAAATTTCTTGATGATGATATTGAGAACAGATTTAATGTTTTGAAAACAAAACAAAAAAAGATAATCAAACTGTTTTCCCAAGAGGATTTGAAAATCATAAATTTCAAAGGAAATTTGACGTAAACAAACTCCATTTCAAATAGTTTACCATTGTAGATAAATTTGGAAAGTCGAAGACCATTTTGGCTAAGGTTACTAACTAATCTTAAATGGCTTTGAATGCAGGTATGCCTGCGAAGAGCAGTAAACACATGGTATGTTGATAGTGGAGTAGTTGGCATATGACAGACAATCAAGCCTTGCTTCTAGATTTTAAGCTAAAAGATGGTACTCATGTAGCATTTGGTGGAGATGCACGTGGAAATATAACCGGTGAAGGAACGACATCTAATAACATAATAAGTTTTGATAAAGTCATTTTCTATGAACAATTGAATTTTAATATTTTAAGTGATTCACAAATATGCGATAAATCGTATTATACTTTATTTGATGACTCTTTTTGTTATATTTTAAAGCCGGGATTTCAGATCAGGAAGGAATAGCTTGTTGTTAAAGCTGTTTGAGATAGAGATGTCTACAAACTAGATGTGGCACATGTTAATCCTTCAACAGAAACAACTTGACTCATTTCTCATGCATCAAATGATGAAAGCCAGCGTTGGCATAGATGTCTTGGTCATTCCAACTCCAAGAACATGAACAAACTTGTAGCATAAATCATGTAGTTGGAATTCCTTCAAAGAAGTTCGCAACATTAGACCTCTGCAAAGCATGTTTGAAGGAAAAACAACATATAGCGTCTTATAAGACCAAAAAAATAAATTCAAATTCAAAGCCTCTACAATGATACATATGGATCTATTTGGTCCTATAAATATACAAATCATCGGGAAGAAATCGTATTGTTTAGTCATCATTGATGATTATACACGATTTTCTTGGGTTTTCTTTTACATGTAAAATTTTGAAATAATTGAATTTTTAAAAGAGTTTATCTCTAAAGTAGAAAATCAACTCAATCAAAAAGTCTAAATAAATAGAAGTGATAGTGGAATAGCTTATTAGTTTAGTGCTCCTCGAACACCACAACAAAACGGAGTTGTAGAAAGGAAAAACAAAACATTAATTGAAGCAGCTTGTTCAATGTTAGCTGATGCAATGATTCCTATCACTTTCTGTGATGAAGCCATATCCACAGTCTGTTTCATTTAGAATCATAGTTTGTTGGTTAAAGACAAACAGAAAACTTCTTATGAGTTAATGTTTGGCAGGAAACCCAACATGGATTTTCTTAAATCTTTTGGATGTCCTGTTTTGATTTTAAATTCGAATGACCATCTAGGCAAATTTGATTCAAAGTCTGATGATGGATTCTTTCTTGGATATTCATCTGCCTCGAAAGCATATAGAGTTTATAACTCTAAGATGAATGTTATCATTGAAACGTTAAAAGTTAAATTCCTTGAAAACTCCTTTCCATCAGTTGCAAATGGTCCAAAGTGGTGATTTGATTTAAACTCATTAACAAACTCATTTAACTCTAATCTATTTGAATCTTCTTATGTCAAGAGGAAATAAGCAGGAGATCTTGGAACATTTAGTGAAGATTCTTATGCTCATGATATGGATAATACATTCCCAGACTATCTGTATTCTCATTTATGAGAGATCCTCTATTCACTACAAAGAATCATGGTCAACAAAATCTTGAGCATCAACAAGTTCCTGAAAATTTTGATGTTTTTCAACCTATTCCTAATGATGGACCAGAAATTCACCATCCTGAATCTAGAACTTCATCTGTATCCGAGATTTAGATGTTAATGAAAAGCTTGATTACTTTATCAATTCATCAACTCAAGTTCTGAATTTCATTCCATATTCTTTAACTCTATTGCACCAGCTCTCCGACCTAAACCAAACCAATGTAGATGTGAATGTTCAACAAGACGAGATTCCAACAACTTGTATTAACAAGAAACATCCCATCTCTTAGATTATTGGTCCTTTGAATAAAAGAACAACAAAAAGTCAATTAGACCAAACAAATCTTTGCTTGTACTCATGTTTTCTTTCTTAAATTGTCCCTAAAAACATTACTGAAGCATTGAAGGACGATAGTTGGATTGAAGCAATGCAAGAGGAATTACTATAATTCCAAAAACAAGAAGTGTGGGCACTAGTGGAATTACCTGAAGGAGAGAATGCCATTGACACAAAATGGTTATTCAAAAACAAATCAGATGACAGAGGAATAATTATTCGATACAAAGCTCGTTTAGTAGCTCAAGGTTAAACCCAAGAGGAAGGAATAGATTATGATGAAGTGTTAGCTTTAGTTGCAAGACTAGAAGCAAGTCATGTCTTTCTGGCATATGCTTCTTATATGAAATTGAAAATGTATCAAGTGGACGCTAAAGGTGCATTTTTGTATGGACAATCACCGATGATGTATATGTTAAGCAACCTCAAGGTTTTGAAGATGTTGAATTTCCTCATCATGTGTATAAGCTTAACAAGCTCTATATGGTTTACATCAAGCTCCAAGAATCTGGTATGAGACATTGTTCCAGAATTTGATCCAACATGGATATACACGGGGGGAGATTGATCCTACTTTATTCATAAAGAAAGATGCATCTGATCTCCTTTGTGTGCAAGTGTATGTGGTTGATATCATTTTCGGATCAACGGGTCAAAAAGTGTGCTCAGAATTTGAAGAAATTATGAAATCACGAGATGAGTGCTATGGTAGAATCAATTTCTTTCTTGGATTCAAGTAATATAGTCTACAAATGGAATCTTCATCAATCAAGAGAAGTTTGTTGATAAGCTATTGAAGAAAATCAAACTGCAAAAATTGTCAATCCACTAGAACTCCAACTGACATAAACACTAAGATCGATCCTGATCCGAAAGGAAAATCTATAGACCAAACATCATATAGATATATGATTGGATCGTTGTTGTATTTAACTGCATCTAGACCTGACATATGTATGTTGTTTGGTCTATGCAAGGTATCAATCAGACCAGAAGGAATCTTACCTTATTACTATCAAATGCATCTTCAGATATCTTAAAGGAAAACTAGCTCTAGGGTTATGGTATCCTTATGAAGGAAACTTCAAGTTACTTGGATATACTAATAATGATTATGGGGGATGTAGTCAAGATAGAAAATTTACCACGGGTGGTTATCAGTTTTTGGGTCCTCGATTAGTCTCATGGCAGTGTAATAAATTGACAAACCTCTTAGTCTTAGCTGCCGAAGCTGAGTACATTGCCGCATCAGCAGTATGTTCTCAAATCCTTTGGTTGCAAAATCAATTACTAGATTACGGGTTCAATTTTCTTAAAACTCCTATTTACATTGATAACATTGTTGCTATGTTTATCACAGCTAATCCTGTTTAACATTCTAAACAAAACATATCGATATTCAATACCATTTTCTTAGAGACAACTTTCAAAAAGTTCTAATCCCATTTTGATTTAGATATCAACTCAAAAATAGTTAACTGACCTGTTTACCAAAGCTTTCTTACCAGGAGGATTTGAGTATCTAGTTGAGTCAATTGGTCTTATTAATCATGTTGAAAACTGATTTTTCTTTATGAAAATTATAATAACTGTTCCTCGTTTTCATAAACAAATCAATAGTTAAACCGTCAAAGTCAACTGCCTGATTATGTATATTGTGTGTGTTTGTTAAATAAAAAAGAAAATACATCATGAGAAAATTGCAATATCAAAAGAGAAAATTATAAAACGAAAATACAAAAATATAGTTTAGTTGTTAAAATATTTTTGGATTGAATCTGCAAATTGCAATATGTGAGAAATGATACTACATCAGTTTTAATCAGTTGTATACTTCACTCGCTTATAAAGTCTAACATGATCGACTATGATTTGCAGGACGATCATGTAATTATACTAAAAAAGTAAAATCTTGTGATTAAACCAAATCATCTATGCATTTGTGTGTGTCCATCTTAGTTCTAATGAGTAGTGTTGACTTATCTGATTGATTGCTTGTAAAGTCACAATCTCACACCCGGTGGTAGTATGAATAACCATCAAATCTGTTTACCGCATCTATTTACTTCTCTGTTATGAGTCATCATAGACCTGAAGTGACGAGGTATCTTTTGTTGTAAGTCAATATAGACCAAGATATTCTCACCTGATGCATAAGATGCCAACGTGCACAATCCTTTCAAAAGTCCAAAATGGATGCCCTATGATTCTTTTGAATCATCTCTATCTATTTCTTTATGAAACGGATTCGGGGATTCCCTAATGGCTTGTCCATGGTGGTTTTCTCGGAGATTATGAACTGGTTTAACCCTGATGATTCTCTTATTGACCTGAACATGAGATCTGGTTCTACATATATGACAGGTTTTTAAGTTGAGTACAAGTGTTTTCTTGCATACCTTGAGAAGGGCCAGACTCTCTAAGTCTTAGTGTGGATTACATAATGTCATATCTAATCCAACCTTAATAAATCCAATAATTGAAAAAGTAAGTGTACTATTCTTTTGCCAAAGCACTCATTGTCTGCCCTTAAATCTCGTGTCTCCTTTGTTGTGGTAACACGACTTGGAATACACTTGATCAGGATTTAATCATTTTCTATGACTATCCACCATTTCTTTATTTCAATGTGCTCATTATTAACAGATATGATCTCACTGCAGGCATGTGATTCGATGTGTAGACTTTTATTCTGCTTTATCTTGATTTTTGCATGATTTTATGTGTGCAGGCATGTTAATAATGACTGGGTTTTCTTAAACTTTCAACATTTATAAGCTTCTAAGTTTGTAACCTTAAAAGTTTAGGAGGAGTAAAGATGAAAAAGAGAATATTGAAATATATGTTTGGATGAAAAAGAATGAAGCCAAAATACTCAAGCAATTGTCTGTTTGATATGATTAAAAATAAACCTAAAAACCATAATTTTCAAATTGTTTTAAAATGTGGAAAAGGTTCTTCCAAATAATTAAGAATGTTTGTATTTTTATGAAATTTTGGAGACTAAAATGACAGAAAATTAATTAAAAATAAAAAGGTCAAAAAGTCAAAATTTGGTCAAAAAGTCAAAGTTTTGGTCAAATAGTCAAAGTCTTAGTCATTATTCAAAGTTTGACCAAAGTTTGAAAGTTTTTATCAAGAATAATGAATGGCGAAAATTAGGGTTTGCATAATTTTGTGTTAAAAAATTGTCAAGTGTTAGACATATGGATGTCTCATGCGACTAAACAATGACCATAAGTCTAAGTTTAGACACATGATGAATTTTCAGTTTTATGATAAGTGTTGGAGGTTTTGAGTCAAACTTATGCGCCTAAACAGTGATCATGAGTTTGCAAATCTTGGTTAAGTGTTGGGCGTTTTGCAAAAACTCATGCGCCTAAATAGTACCAGATGTTCATACTAAAAATAAAATAAGTGTTAGGCGCTTCAAACTAGGTCATGCGCCTGAACAGTGCTCATACGCATAAACAGTGCTCATGCGCTTATACAGTGCAAATGCGCCTAAGTCCTTGAACAAAATTGACCAAGTGTAACTCATGCATCTAGGTCTGATACGCCTAGAAAGGAGTAATATGCCTGTTTAGTTGCAATGCGTCCAAGAGTTTTTCACATTTATATAAATTCTACAATTGAATAGATTTAATTTATTTGAACTTATCGCTCTCTTATTCTCTATGTTCATACTCTCACAAACTCGATGCACACATTACTCATTGTTTACTCTGATTTTATGAGATTGTTGATATTCTAAGTTAAAGTCAGCGATTGTAAAAAACATATTGAGATTATTTCATCAAATCAGCATTCATTGACATCACCATCATTCGGATGTTTGAAACCTATTTAGGCGTTCGAACCCTAACACTTGAATAAATTTGAAATTGATGTTCAAATGTTATTATATGTTAACAATGTAACCTGAAATTGTTAATGATACTAGATTGTGACTTGTTTAACATTATCAAATCCAAGTTTCATCACAAAAGTTTTGATGATTCGATGATCATCGGTGAAAAAATTAATAATAAAATATTGAACTTTAAATGAATCGACACAATATGATGTTCAAACTAAATTTGCATGTGGTTCATTAAATTCAATTGTATTTTCAAGTCATCTAGAAACAAACTACTAAATTGATTGTATATCTTAAAATTTGATTAAATCATTAAAACATATGTTCAAAAACTTAGAATTTGTTTAATGATCAAATTTTAAAATATAAAATTTGTTAAGTAAACACTAAAATCTATTTAAGGCATTACAAGTTTGGTAAAACTTATTGAACATAAAATCTCATACTAATTCATGTTTCTTTGTGATTGACAGATGAATGCATTAAAGTTTGAGCCTAAGCACAATTTTGTTGCTTTTCCAAATGAAGAAGTTAGAGAATCTGATGGATATGAAAAGATGATCAGATTCTCCTAAGGACGAACTATGTATATGCTATGTGTGCTAGACCGGCCATATACGCAAGACTGATTAAGAAGTTCTTGAGAAAAATAGAAGTTGAGCTTGATGATAACTGAAGAAAATTTGTAAGGGGATTCATTACTAATGATAGAATGATTGACGTATCTAAATATTCTATAAGAGTTGAATTAAGATTGGGTGAGAATGATGTTCAAGATTCGTCAAAGTACACTTTTAATGAGTGTAGGGAGATTTTCATGCAGATGGGTCATCCAGATTGAAGGGGTTTGTTGGACCATTTACAACTTGTTTAACCATTTAAACATATGAAACGCAACGGAATATACTACTTTAAGCATGTTAATGAAAGTATTGATCTGCCCAAGATTCATATTAAATTGATGTGGCTAGTGTAATATGATCCAAGTCGGGTCATACCCAATAACAAGCCATACAAACACCAAAAGGTAATTTATTTGTTGATAAGATCACACAAATAAATAATGACACCAATTTAGAAAATTGGATTTTCTAAATTATTGCTTTTGTAGATGAACGTCATTATATATAGATAATGATTTGTTCATAGAAGATTATTTGTACATTATTTAATATGGTTAAGCAATGGCAAATATAGTGTGTGTTAGTTATATAAAATTAAAATGGTTTTAATTTTATAAATACATAGGATGTGATTTTATATTTTATAAATGTTTGAATTGGGAGGGAAACATAAGGGGACCTTATTTCGGCCGCCCCTTTTGTTTCTTGGAGGTCCATTTTTTAGTTCCAAGACATGCAAGTCTTGGACACTTGAACACACATTCATTTCAATCACATCCAAGAAAAACACACACACAAAGCTCTCTCTCTATTCTCTCTTTTTCTCACGGTTTTGGAGGAAGCTTGAGCAGAATTTTCAGCTCACAAAAGAGGGTTTTGTAGCTGAAATTTGTGTCTAGAAGCCTAGCAATCAAGGTGTTTGGTGCAAGCTTGGGGTATCACCTCTTGAGGACTTCCTTTTGAAGTTAAAGCCACGATTTCATCTTCTTTCTCCTCTAGTTTTTCGTCTTTTATCTACTCCAAAGGTTGTATTCTTTACATCTTATGTTTTTATCTTTGTATGTATTTCGTATATTGATCCATGGCTTTGGGGTTTGCTTATTAAAATGGGTTTAATAACCAACAAATTAACATGTTTTAAAACTATATTCCGCTGCGTTTTTCATATAAATGAGGATGATATGAACTTTGATAAACATGTTGAATCCCAACAATGGCATCAAGAGCCACATATACGAAAGCATACATGCTTTATCCTTGCTTGTTCTCGGTTTTATGGTGTTTGACACCTCATACCCGTATGTTTGTGGGCTGTTTTGTTTAAACCCCTTTTGATTTCTTAAAGATACTACTTTATGCATGAAAGGATCTTTAAAAAATCTAGTCATAAGATGTTTGTTTGTATGGACTTAACCCATTTGTTCTTGGTTTATGTTGGCCAAGAACATGGGTTAAAAGGGGCTGCCCCATTTCGTAACATAGGATTTGGATATGTTGTTTTGGTTATGCATAACAAAGCCTTGACCTTTGGTTGTTTGATTGGTTGTTTAGTTATATTCATTTGGGCATGTAATGTTTTATTTTGGGTTTCAAGTTTTGTATTGTAATCTATTCATTCATATGATTTGTAATAAATAGATTAGGAGTTTTTTTTTCTTTACTAGAAACATGTATTAGGATACATAATTTTGTAAAGGATGCTCAAGATCAAGACTTGAAGAAAAGATAAAACAAAGAGGATGCTTGAAGATGTGGATTCAAGTGGGAGTCCCTTTGATCAACCATGTATCATGTTTCTTAACCCTTAGGACAAGACCATTTGACACACTTGTTTTGGCTAAACAAGTGTGCTCAACTTAGTATGCTTTGTTATGCATATATGGATGCTTTGTTTTGTTTGGTTGATTGCATATGATGATGTTTGTTTTGATTATTTGGATGTCATTTACAAACCGTCTTCTAATACAAACTATAAACAAGAAAATTGGTTCTCAAATCATTAAGCAAAATAGAATGGTTCTATAAAAGGAATTAATGGTTTGTAAAATAAAATGAGTTTTATTTAAAAGAATCGATTCAATACCATATGGTTGAATGCATACAATCATATGTTACATAGACTTTTCAAAACAAGAATTGTATCATTTTAAATCCCTTTTGAAAACAAGTTAAGCACCATCCTTTTACACAACACTTAGGTTACTTGCAAACTCTTAGTGGGATAAAGGTCACCTAACCACTTTGAGGGAACTTGTGACTTGAGGTGAGAATACCATGTTTGTGGGATAAAGGTCACCTAACCACTCATGTTGTAAACTCACACGTGTGTGTAAGTAGGACGACTTGATTTATAAAATATATTGAATGGATCACCTAAAATGTGTTTTATAAAGGGTGTTGATGGGGTAAACATGCCGTTATAAACAAAAGATGTTCAAACGATCCCATACCACTAGAAGTTGCAATAGGTTGCAATTGTCATTTATGACTACCTTGTTTATTTAAATAATGGGATAAAGGTCACCTAACCAATATTTAAATATAACGTTGGATTCTAAAATATTATTTATTAATAAGTCTATGAGACATAAAGGGTGTTAATAAATAATATATGATTATATCAACGATTACTAAAATGGAACTTTGTAAAATCTTGTAGATGGCCGACCACACCAACGCTAATAACGATGTACCAAACCAAAACAACCAATCTCTTAGGGCGATCCTTCAAAGGGATCGTCTAACACCAAACAACTTCATGGATTGGTACCGCAACTTGAGAATTGTTCTCAAGCAAGAAAAGCGGGCCTACATTCTTGACGATCCCATCCCTGATGAACCTAGCGAGGAGGATGTGGAGGCCTATAATAATTGGGTAAAGTATGTAGAGGACTCCGTCCAAGTCTCTTGCCTTATGTTGGCAAGTATGACACCTGAACTCCAAAAGGAGTATGAGCTCCATGGAGCCTATGACATGATCACTCAGTTGCGGGAAACGTTCCAGCAACAAGCTAGAGTGGAGCGCTTTGAAACGGTTCGAGCGCTTCATGCATGTCGGATGGAGGAAACCCAATCAGTTTCATCTTATGTTCTTAAGATGAAAAGCCACATCGACCGCCTTCAAAGGCTAAATTGTCCTGTCTCAAAAGAATTGGCCACGGATTTGATCCTTAATGGCCTAACTAAAAGGTTTGAAGCATTCGTCATGAATTACAACATGAACGGATGGGACAAGAGCATAAATGAACTTCATTCGATGCTCAAATCAGCTGAGGCGGGAATGGGTAAAAGGGTTTTACCCGTTCTCACCATTAATGAAGGTGGGAGAAGAAAAAGGTCTCTACCCCCTCCTAAGGCAAATGTTGCCAAAGGAAAGGGGCACGTTAAAGGGAAGGGGAAGATGGTTTTTAGGGCGGAACCTCCGAAGCCCAGGAGAAGAAGCAAAAAGTTGCTGCAAACGACCCATGCTTCAAGTGTGGTGAGATAGGACATTGGATGAGAAATTGTCCAGTCTATCTCAAAGAGTTGAGAGAGAAGAGGGATGCGGGGCAAACCTCAGGTATAATTTATATGATACATGTTGAGCTAAATGTTATTTCTTCTAACACATGGGTATTAGATACCGGATGTGGAACTCACATTTGCAATTTGTTGCAGGGGTTCAAAAGAAATGAACATTATGCAAAAGGGGAAATAAGTCTCTTCATGGGCAATGGTGCAAAGGTTCACGTGGAAGCCCAAGGGGACTACATTTTGAAGCTTCCAAGTGGTTTGGAAGTTATTTTATATAATGTATTATATGCTCCTAGTTTGACTAGGAACATAATTTCTGTTTCCCGTTTAAGACAATATGATTATGATTTCAAGTTTGTTGACAATGATATTCATGTTTCTTTAAATCATGTATTCTATTTTAAGGCTATACCTTGTAATGGTATTTATGAATTGGTTCATGAAAACACGACACATGATAGCTCAATATACCAAGCAACCACCAAAAGACTCAACAAGATTTGAGTGATACCTACCTTTGGCATTGTCGTCTTGGTCATATAAACAAGAAACGTATACAAACACTTCAAAAGAATGGTCTTTTAAAAACAAATGAATGTGATTCATTTGATGTATGTGAATCTTGTTTACAAGGTAAGTTGACTAAGGCACCCTTTAGTGGAACTAATGAAAGGGCAAAAGATTTATTAAGTATCATACATTCGGATGTATGTGGTCCCTTTAAGCCAGTGGCTAGGAATGGTGAAAGATACTTCATTACCTTTACCGACGATTACAGTCGCTATGGGTATGTGTACTTATTAAGGCACAAAGATGAAGCTTTTGAAATGTTCAAAATCTTCAAAAATGAAGTAGAAAATCAACTCAACAGGTCAATTAAAATTCTCCGCACCGATAGAGGTGGCGAATACCTAAGTGATGTTTTTCAAGATCATCTTAGGAGTTGTGGGATTGTCTCACAACTCACTCCACCTGGAACACCACAACATAATGGTGTGTCTGAGAGGAGGAATCGAACCTTATTGGATATGGTTCGATCTATGATGGCTAGAAGCACATTACCTCTATCATTTTGGGGTTTCGCTTTGCTCTCCGCAGCCCGTATTCTGAATATGGCTCCAACCAAAAAGGTGGAAAAGACACCTTTTGAGATATGGCATGGAAGAGTTCCATCCTTATCGTACTTAAGGTCTGGGGTTGTGAGGCTTATGTTAAGACACTCACCCCAAACAAATTAGATGTCCGATCCACCAAGTGTATTTTTGTTGGATATCCTAGAGATTCTATGGGATATTATTTCTATAATCCACTGGAACAAAAGGTATTTGTTGCCAGAAAGGGTGAGTTCTTAGAAGCCAAGTTCCTTATGGAAGGAGCTAGCAGTAGAACAGTGGATCTTGAAGAGGATCAAAACCTGCAAGAACCACAGCCCGATACACGTTTGGTTGAAACTAGGACTCAACATGAGGATGTTGAGGATGATCAAGCGGTTGATCGATACACACAAAACGTTCGCAGAAGTGGTAGAACTAGTAATCCACCTGACAGATACGGATTTTTCATGGATGGATGCTATGTGGTCGATTCAGATGAACCAACCACATATCATGATGCAATATCCAATTTGGATTGTGATAAATGGCTTGAGGCCATGAACGTGGAGATGCAATCCATGTATGACAATCAAGTTTGGGAACTTGTTGTGCCACCTCTTAATTCCAAAATAGTTGGAAGTAAGTGGGTTTTCAAAAGGAAAACCGATATGCATGGAAACTTGGATACGTACAAAGCTAGACTTGTAGCAAAAGGTTTCACTCAAACTCAAGGGGTTGATTATGATGAAACCTTCTCACCTGTTGCAATGCTTAAGTCTATAAGGATATTATTTGCCATAGCAGCTCATTATGATTATGAGATTTGGCAAATGGATGTCAAAACCGCATTCCTAAATGGATATCTTGAGGAAGATGTCTATATGGTTCAACCTGAAGGTTTTGTCGATCCAAAACATCCTAACAAAGTATGCAAGTTAAAGAAATCAATCTATGGATTGAAACAAGCATCGAGAAGTTGGAATCACCGTTTTGATGATGAAGTAAAGAAATTTGGCTTCATCAAAAACGCTGACGAGGCTTGTGTGTATAAAAAGGCTAGTGGGAGCACAATAACCTTTCTAGTATTGTATGTTGATGACATACTACTATTTGGAAACGACATTCCAACCATGGAAGGTGTAAAAACCTGGCTTGGAAGTTGTTTTTCCATCAAGGATCTTGGTGAAGCTACTATATTCTGGGAATAAAGATCTATAGGGATAGATCAAAACGGCTAATTGGTTTGAATCAAAGTGCATACATTGACAAAATCTTGAAAAGGTTCAAGATGGAAAACTCTAAGAAAGGTACCGTACCTATTCAAAGAGGGACAATATTGAGTACGACTCAATGTCCAAGCTCCAAGGAGGAGCAAACTAGGATGAAGGCGATCCCATATGCATCTGCTATAGGATCCATCATGTATGCAATGATATGCACTAGACCAGACGTGTCATGCGCTTTAAGCATGACAAGTAGATACCAGCAAAATCCTGGTGATAGTCATTGGATGGCTGTCAAAAACATTCTGAAGTACCTAAGGAGGACTAAGGACATGTTCTTGATCTACGGGTCTGGTGAAGAGGAACTCGTTGTAAGAGGTTACACGGATGCGAGTTTCCAAACCGATCGAGATGATTCACGATCTCAATCGGGGTACATCTTTATTCTGAATGGGGGAGCTATTTCTTGGAAAAGCTCAAAACAAGAAGTCGTAGCGTTGTCCACTACAGAGTCAGAATACGTCGCCGCTTCAATGGCAGCGCAGGAAGCTGCATGGCTGAAGAAATTCATAGCCGATCTAGGGGTAGTCCCTTCCATTCAGGATCCCCTAGAGATCTTTTGTGACAACGAGGGTGCGATTGCTCAAATCAAGGAACCTCGTGCTCATCAAAAGACTCGGCACATTGAACGGAGATTCAACTACATAAGGGATGAAGTTGAAAAGGGAAAGATATGTATTCGCAAAGTTCACACTGATAAAAATGTTGCGGATCCACTCACAAAGCTCCTTGAAAAGGCAAAGCATGAGGGTCATGTTTGTGCCATGGGACTTAGATATTCAAGTGACTGGGTTTGATGTTGTATTTTGCATATAGATATTGGAACTAATGTTATTTGAATTTATTATATAGTTATAATTTCATTTGTTCTTCTATTTTCGCATGTTTAAATCCATGAATAACTAAGTTATTCTAAACGTCCGCAGTCGATTATACTTGTGGGAACAACTATAAATATAAGACTATAATGAACTTGGATTGGTTAATATTCATATGGTATGAATATACAGCAAGAGGTTGCTACCAAGGTTCATTGATATCTATGGGATATAGATATTGGACTGACCCGCTCTCAATTATTTCTGCATGGAATCTTGCTGATTTGTCATAAGAGATTTTGAGTAAAGGCGAATATCATTGTATCCTCAGACCTGAGATACATATTGGGTCTTGATATTCACCAAGTATTGTACTTTGACTTAGTTCTTAGCTGTTCTGAAAAGGCAGTACATAAGGTTGAGTTCAGGTATAACATGAGGTGATTGTGAGAGACGTATGTAATCGAGATGGAATTTGTTCCTCTTATTCGTTGAGAGTTAGATGTCTAAGGCCTGCTAAAGTTAAATCATCAGAGAATGACAATTCTGTGTCTCTTGGATTTAACATGACATCTGCAACAAAAGGATAGATGATTAATTCACCTAAAACATATTCAAGTAAGGTACTTGAAAAGAATAATGTTATTGAATGGCACTTAGTCATATACATTAGGGGTAGCAAACCGTTGCTAGGCGTTATTTGCTGCTTGCATCAATCTTCTATAAATCTTGTGCAAGTGGGAGATTGAAAGTATTGATCTGCCCAAGATTCATATTAAATTGATGTGGCTAGTGTAATATGATCCAAGTCGGGTCATACCCAATAACAAGCCATACAAACACCAAAAGGTAATTTATTTGTTGATAAGATCACACAAATAAATAATGACACCAATTTAGAAAATTGGATTTTCTAAATTATTGCTTTTGTAGATGAACGTCATTATATATAGATAATGATTTGTTCATAGAAGATTATTTGTACATTATTTAATATGGTTAAGCAATGGCAAATAATAGTGTGTGTTAGTTATATAAAATTAAAATGGTTTTAATTTTATAAATACATAGGATGTGATTTTATATTTTATAAATGTTTGAATTGGGAGGGAAACATAAGGGGACCTTATTTCGGCCGCCCCTTTTGTTTCTTGGAGGTCCCATTTTTTAGTTCCAAGACATGCAAAGTCTTGGACACTTGAACACACATTCATTTCAATCACATCCAAGAAAAACACACACACAAAGCTCTCTCTCTATTCTCTCTTTTTCTCACGGTTTTGGAGGAAGCTTTGAGCAGAATTTTCAGCTCACAAAAGAGGGTTTTGTAGCTGAAATTTGTGTCTAGAAGCCTAGCAATCAAAGGTGTTTGGTGCAAGCTTGGGGTATCACCTCTTGAGGACTTCCTTTTGAAGTTAAAGCCACGATTTCATCTTCTTTCTCCTCTAGTTTTTCGTCTTTTATCTACTCCAAAGGTTGTATTCTTTACATCTTATGTTTTTATCTTTGTATGTATTTCGTATATTGATCCATGGCTTTGGGGTTTGCTTATTAAAATGGGTTTAATAACCAACAAATTAACATGTTTTAAAACTATATTCCGCTGCGTTTTTCATATAAATGAGGATGATATGAACTTTGATAAACATGTTGAATCCCAACAATGGCATCAAGAGCCACATATACGAAAGCATACATGCTTTATCCTTGCTTGTTCTCGGGTTTTATGGTGTTTGACACCTCATACCCGTATGTTTGTGGGCTGTTTTGTTTAAACCCCTTTTGATTTCTTAAAGATACTACTTTATGCATGAAAGGATCTTTAAAAAATCTAGTCATAAGATGTTTGTTTGTATGGACTTAACCCATTTGTTCTTGGTTTATGTTGGCCAAGAACATGGGTTAAAAGGGGCTGCCCCATTTCGTAACATAGGATTTGGATATGTTGTTTTGGTTATGCATAACAAAGCCTTGACCTTTTGGTTTGTTTGATTGGTTGTTTAGTTATATTCATTTGGGCATGTAATGTTTTATTTTGGGTTTCAAGTTTTGTATTGTAATCTATTCATTCATATGATTTGTAATAAATAGATTAGGAGTTTTTTTTTCTTTACTAGAAACATGTATTAGGATACATAATTTTGTAAAGGATGCTCAAGATCAAGACTTGAAGAAAAGATAAAACAAAGAGGATGCTTGAAGATGTGGATTCAAGTGGGAGTCCCTTTGATCAACCATGTATCATGTTTCTTAACCCTTAGGACAAGACCATTTGACACACTTGTTTTGGCTAAACAAGTGTGCTCAACTTAGTATGCTTTGTTATGCATATATGGATGCTTTGTTTTGTTTGGTTGATTGCATATGATGATGTTTGTTTTGATTATTTGGATGTCATTTACAAACCGTCTTCTAATACAAACTACAAACAAGAAAATTGGTTCTCAAATCATTAAGCAAAATAGAATGGTTTTATAAAAGGAATTAATGGTTTGTAAAATAAAATGAGTTTTATTTAAAAGAATCGATTCAATACCATATGGTTGAATGCATACAATCATATGTTACATAGACTTTTCAATAACAAGAATTGTATCATTTTAAATCCCTTTTGAAAACAAGTTAAGCACCATCCTTTTACACAACACTTAGGTTACTTGCAAACTCTTAGTGGGATAAAGGTCACCTAACCACTTTGAGGGAACTTGTGACTTGAGGTGAGAATACCATGTTTGTGGGATAAAGGTCACCTAACCACTCATGTTGTAAACTCACACGTGTGTGTAAGTAGGACGACTTGATTTATAAAATATATTGAATGGATCACCTAAAATGTGTTTTATAAAGGGTGTTGATGGGGTAAACATGCCGTTATAAACAAAAGATGTTCAAACGATCCCATACCACTAGAAGTTGCAATAGGTTGCAATTGTCATTTATGACTACCTTGTTTATTTAAATAATGGGATAAAGGTCACCTAACCAATATTTAAATATAACGTTGGATTCTAAAATATTATTTATTAATAAGTCTATGAGACATAAAGGGTGTTAATAAATAATATATGATTATATCAACGATTACTAAAATGGAACTTTGTAAAATCTTGTAGATGGCCGACCACACCAACGCTAATAACGATGTACCAAACCAAAACAACCAATCTCTTAGGGCGATCCTTCAAAGGGATCGTCTAACACCAAACAATTTCATGGATTGGTACCGCAACTTGAGAATTGTTCTCAAGCAAGAAAAGCGGGCCTACATTCTTGACGATCCCATCCCTGATGAACCTAGCGAGGAGGATGTGGAGGCCTATAATAATTGGGTAAAGTATGTAGAGGACTCCGTCCAAGTCTCTTGCCTTATGTTGGCAAGTATGACACCTGAACTCCAAAAGGAGTATGAGCTCCATGGAGCCTATGACATGATCACTCAGTTGCGGGAAACGTTCCAGCAACAAGCTAGAGTGGAGCGCTTTGAAACGGTTCGAGCGCTTCATGCATGTCGGATGGAGGAAACCCAATCAGTTTCATCTTATGTTCTTAAGATGAAAAGCCACATCGACCGCCTTCAAAGGCTAAATTGTCCTGTCTCAAAAGAATTGGCCACGGATTTGATCCTTAATGGCCTAACTAAAAGGTTTGAAGCATTCGTCATGAATTACAACATGAACGGATGGGACAAGAGCATAAATGAACTTCATTCGATGCTCAAATCAGCTGAGGCGGGAATGGGTAAAAGGGTTTTACCCGTTCTCACCATTAATGAAGGTGGGAGAAGAAAAAGGTCTCTACCCCCTCCTAAGGCAAATGTTGCCAAAGGAAAGGGGCACGTTAAAGGGAAGGGGAAGATGGTTTTTAGGGCGGAACCTCCGAAGCCCAAGGAGAAGAAGCAAAAAGTTGCTGCAACGACCCATGCTTCAAGTGTGGTGAGATAGGACATTGGATGAGAAATTGTCCAGTCTATCTCAAAGAGTTGAGAGAGAAGAGGGATGCGGGGCAAACCTCAGGTATAATTTATATGATACATGTTGAGCTAAATGTTATTTCTTCTAACACATGGGTATTAGATACCGGATGTGGAACTCACATTTGCAATTTGTTGCAGGGGTTCAAAAGAAATGAACATTATGCAAAAGGGGAAATAAGTCTCTTCATGGGCAATGGTGCAAAGGTTCACGTGGAAGCCCAAGGGGACTACATTTTGAAGCTTCCAAGTGGTTTGGAAGTTATTTTATATAATGTATTATATGCTCCTAGTTTGACTAGGAACATAATTTCTGTTTCCCGTTTAAGACAATATGATTATGATTTCAAGTTTGTTGACAATGATATTCATGTTTCTTTAAATCATGTATTCTATTTTAAGGCTATACCTTGTAATGGTATTTATGAATTGGTTCATGAAAACACGACACATGATAGCTCAATGTACCAAGCAACCACCAAAAGACTCAAACAAGATTTGAGTGATACCTACCTTTGGCATTGTCGTCTTGGTCATATAAACAAGAAACGTATACAAACACTTCAAAAGAATGGTCTTTTAAAAACAAATGAATGTGATTCATTTGATGTATGTGAATCTTGTTTACAAGGTAAGTTGACTAAGGCACCCTTTAGTGGAACTAATGAAAGGGCAAAAGATTTATTAAGTATCATACATTCGGATGTATGTGGTCCCTTTAAGCCAGTGGCTAGGAATGGTGAAAGATACTTCATTACCTTTACCGACGATTACAGTCGCTATGGGTATGTGTACTTATTAAGGCACAAAGATGAAGCTTTTGAAATGTTCAAAATCTTCAAAAATGAAGTAGAAAATCAACTCAACAGGTCAATTAAAATTCTCCGCACCGATAGAGGTGGCGAATACCTAAGTGATGTTTTTCAAGATCATCTTAGGAGTTGTGGGATTGTCTCACAACTCACTCCACCTGGAACACCACAACATAATGGTGTGTCTGAGAGGAGGAATCGAACCTTATTGGATATGGTTCGATCTATGATGGCTAGAAGCACATTACCTCTATCATTTTGGGGTTTCGCTTTGCTCTCCGCAGCCCGTATTCTGAATATGGCTCCAACCAAAAAGGTGGAAAAGACACCTTTTGAGATATGGCATGGAAGAGTTCCATCCTTATCGTACTTAAGAGTCTGGGGTTGTGAGGCTTATGTTAAGACACTCACCCCAAACAAATTAGATGTCCGATCCACCAAGTGTATTTTTGTTGGATATCCTAGAGATTCTATGGGATATTATTTCTATAATCCACTGGAACAAAAGGTATTTGTTGCCAGAAAGGGTGAGTTCTTAGAAGCCAAGTTCCTTATGGAAGGAGCTAGCAGTAGAACAGTGGATCTTGAAGAGGATCAAAACCTGCAAGAACCACAGCCCGATACACGTTTGGTTGAAACTAGGACTCAACATGAGGATGTTGAGGATGATCAAGCGGTTGATCGATACACACAAAACGTTCGCAGAAGTGGTAGAACTAGTAATCCACCTGACAGATACGGATTTTTCATGGATGGATGCTATGTGGTCGATTCAGATGAACCAACCACATATCATGATGCAATATCCAATTTGGATTGTGATAAATGGCTTGAGGCCATGAACGTGGAGATGCAATCCATGTATGACAATCAAGTTTGGGAACTTGTTGTGCCACCTCTTAATTCCAAAATAGTTGGAAGTAAGTGGGTTTTCAAAAGGAAAACCGATATGCATGGAAACTTGGATACGTACAAAGCTAGACTTGTAGCAAAAGGTTTCACTCAAACTCAAGGGGTTGATTATGATGAAACCTTCTCACCTGTTGCAATGCTTAAGTCTATAAGGATATTATTTGCCATAGCAGCTCATTATGATTATGAGATTTGGCAAATGGATGTCAAAACCGCATTCCTAAATGGATATCTTGAGGAAGATGTCTATATGGTTCAACCTGAAGGTTTTGTCGATCCAAAACATCCTAACAAAGTATGCAAGTTAAAGAAATCAATCTATGGATTGAAACAAGCATCGAGAAGTTGGAATCACCGTTTTGATGATGAAGTAAAGAAATTTGGCTTCATCAAAAACGCTGACGAGGCTTGTGTGTATAAAAAGGCTAGTGGGAGCACAATAACCTTTCTAGTATTGTATGTTGATGACATACTACTATTTGGAAACGACATTCCAACCATGGAAGGTGTAAAAACCTGGCTTGGAAGTTGTTTTTCCATCAAGGATCTTGGTGAAGCTACCTATATTCTGGGAATAAAGATCTATAGGGATAGATCAAAACGGCTAATTGGTTTGAATCAAAGTGCATACATTGACAAAATCTTGAAAAGGTTCAAGATGGAAAACTCTAAGAAAGGTACCGTACCTATTCAAAGAGGGACAATATTGAGTACGACTCAATGTCCAAGCTCCAAGGAGGAGCAAACTAGGATGAAGGCGATCCCATATGCATCTGCTATAGGATCCATCATGTATGCAATGATATGCACTAGACCAGACGTGTCATGCGCTTTAAGCATGACAAGTAGATACCAGCAAAATCCTGGAGATAGTCATTGGATGGCTGTCAAAAACATTCTGAAGTACCTAAGGAGGACTAAGGACATGTTCTTGATCTACGGGTCTGGTGAAGAGGAACTCGTTGTAAGAGGTTACACGGATGCGAGTTTCCAAACCGATCGAGATGATTCACGATCTCAATCGGGGTACATCTTTATTCTGAATGGGGGAGCTATTTCTTGGAAAAGCTCAAAACAAGAAGTCGTAGCGTTGTCCACTACAGAGTCAGAATACGTCGCCGCTTCAATGGCAGCGCAGGAAGCTGCATGGCTGAAGAAATTCATAGCCGATCTAGGGGTAGTCCCTTCCATTCAGGATCCCCTAGAGATCTTTTGTGACAACGAGGGTGCGATTGCTCAAATCAAGGAACCTCGTGCTCATCAAAAGACTCGGCACATTGAACGGAGATTCAACTACATAAGGGATGAAGTTGAAAAGGGAAAGATATGTATTCGCAAAGTTCACACTGATAAAAATGTTGCGGATCCACTCACAAAGCTCCTTGAAAAGGCAAAGCATGAGGGTCATGTTTGTGCCATGGGACTTAGATATTCAAGTGACTGGGTTTGATGTTGTATTTTGCATATAGATATTGGAACTAATGTTATTTGAATTTATTATATAGTTATAATTTCATTTGTTCTTCTATTTTCGCATGTTTAAATCCATGAATAACTAAGTTATTCTAAACGTCCGCAGTCGATTATACTTGTGGGAACAACTATAAATATAAGACTATAATGAACTTGGATTGGTTAATATTCATATGGTATGAATATACAGCAAGAGGTTGCTACCAAGGTTCATTGATATCTATGGGATATAGATATTGGACTGACCCGCTCTCAATTATTTCTGCATGGAATCTTGCTGATTTGTCATAAGAGATTTTGAGTGAAGGCGAATATCATTGTATCCTCAGACCTGAGATACATATTGGGTCTTGATATTCACCAAGTATTGTACTTTGACTTAGTTCTTAGCTGTTCTGAAAAGGCAGTACATAAGGTTGAGTTCAGGTATAACATGAGGTGATTGTGAGAGACGTATGTAATCGAGATGGAATTTGTTCCTCTTATTCGTTGAGAGTTAGATGTCTAAGGCCTGCTAAAGTTAAATCATCAGAGAATGACAATTCTGTGTCTCTTGGATTTAACATGACATCTGCAACAAAAGGATAGATGATTAATTCACCTAAAACATATTCAAGTAAGGTACTTGAAAAGAATAATGTTATTGAATGGCACTTAGTCATATACATTAGGGGTAGCAAACCGTTGCTAGGCGTTATTTGCTGCTTGCATCAATCTTCTATAAATCTTGTGCAAGTGGGAGATTGAAAGTATTGATCTGCCCAAGATTCATATTAAATTGATGTGGCTAGTGTAATATGATCCAAGTCGGGTCATACCCAATAACAAGCCATACAAACACCAAAAGGTAATTATTTGTTGATAAGATCACACAAATAAATAATGACACCAATTTAGAAAATTGGATTTTCTAAATTATTGCTTTTGTAGATGAACGTCATTATATAGATAATGATTGTTCATAGAAGATTATTTGTACATTATTTAATATGGTTAAGCAATGGCAAATAATAGTGTGTGTTAGTTATATAAAATTAAAATGGTTTTAATTTTATAAATACATAGGATGTGATTTTATATTTTATAAATGTTTGAATTGGGAGGGAAACATAAGGGGACCTTATTCGGCCGCCCCTTTTGTTTCTTGGAGGTCCCATTTTTTAGTTCCAAGACATGCAAGTCTTGGACACTTGAACACACATTCATTTCAATCACATCCAAGAAAAACACACACACAAAGCTCTCTCTCTATTCTCTCTTTTTCTCACGGTTTTGGAGGAAGCTTTGAGCAGAATTTTCAGCTCACAAAAGAGGTTTTGTAGCTGAAATTTGTGTCTAGAAGCCTAGCAATCAAAGGTGTTTGGTGCAAGCTTGGGGTATCACCTCTTGAGGACTTCCTTTTGAAGTTAAAGCCACGATTTCATCTTCTTTCTCTCTCTAGTTTTTCGTCTTTTATCTACTCCAAAGGTTGTATTCTTTACATCTTATGTTTTTATCTTTGTATGTATTTCGTATATTGATCCATGGCTTTGGGGTTTGCTTATTAAAATGGGTTTAATAACCAACAAATTAACATGTTTTAAAACTATATTCCGCTGCGTTTTTCATATAAATGAGGATGATATGAACTTTGATAAACATGTTGAATCCCAACAGTTAAAGTTTCTGAAAATTACCATTATCATGTGAAAACCAACAAATTCATAGACAAAAGGATCTTTATTATGTGAAAAGCAAGCATACAATATGAACAAGAACACCCAAAAACATGACATTATCATACCATAATACTACCTTTCTGGATGCTGTCAAAAACGACCAAAGAGAAGACAGAAATGAGTCAGAAAAGGACCAAGACTTCAAGGGTAGAAGTCCTCAAGTGTCCATACCCACATGCCTCTAAGCAAGCACCTTTGTTGCTAGGATTTCATCACCAAAAACAAACCTCAAAGGCTGCTGAAAACCCATTTTTAGCCGAAATCAAGTTGCTGAAAGACCCTTTTGCAACTGATATTTTCTTCTAGATTGGAGGGTGTTGTGCCTTGAGGTTCTTGCATATATGAGAGAGATGAGAGATTTGAGTGTATGTATGTGTTCTTGGAGTATGTTTTTCTTTCAAGACCACCAAAGAAAACCAAAAGGGAGAGCCACACTTTTGGGGCGGCCGAACCCTATATTGGGGTATTTGGTTTCCCCCCAAAAGTCCCTTTTTAATCCTTTTTAAACTAATGTTAAAGATAGTTATATATAATTAACCTTTTGGTAATATAACACATACACACTTTTATTATTTGATGTTATTTAGCTAAATTAAACAACATTACAAATAATATCCATGAACAAAATATCCATATAAGTTGTTCAATCTCATATGCAACTTATTTAGAAAACCCATTTTCTAAATTGGTGAATTATTTAATTGTATGATCATATCATCAATTAAATAATATTTGGTGTTTGCTAAGCTTGTTATTGGGTATGACCCGACTTGGATCATGACGTACTAACCACATCAATGTTCTATGTGTCTTGGGCATACAGGATCCAACAATCTCCCACTTGCACAAGATTCATAGAGGATTGATGCAAGCAGTAAATACCACCTAACAACGGTTTACTACCCTTAATACGCATGACTTAAAAGCCATTCAATAACATCATCCCTTTCAAGATCCAAACTTGAAATGATTTAGGTGAATCGATCATCTATCCTTTTGTTATAGATGTCCTGTTAAATCCAAGGACACAGAATGATCTTTCCTTGTTGATTTAACTTAATCAGGCCCTGGACATCTTGCTCTCAACAAATAAGAGGAACAAATTCCATGTTGACTGCATATGTTTCTCACAATCACCTTGTGTCACACCTGAACATAGCCTTATGTACTATCCATTTTTTCAGAACAGTGAAGAACTAACTCAAGGTATAACATTTGGTGAATATCAAAACCCGATATGCATCTCAGGTCTGAGGATAGTAAATGATATTTGCCTTTACTCAAAATTACTTATGATCAATCAAAGAGATTCTATGTAGTAAAATTTAAGACGCGGGTCAGTCCAATATTTGTATCCCACAAATATCTATGAACCTTGGTAGCAACCAATTGCTTTATATTCATACCTTATGAGTATCTACCAATCCATGTTCATAATAGTCTTACATTCATATTTGTTCCCACAAATATGACCGACTACAGACATTTAGAATAATAAACATATTCATGGATGTAAACATGCTAAAAAGGAACATAACTCAAATATATAAAAGAGTTAAATATTACAATTGTTCCATATTTTATATGCTAAACAGATCGATTCCAATCACTAGAATATCGAAGTCCTAAGGCACAAGTATGACCCTCATACTTTGCCCTCACAAGGAGCTTCGTGAGTGGATCCGCAATGTTTTGATCTTTACGGACTTTATGAATACATATCTTTACCCTTTTTCAACTCCATCCCTTATGATGTTGAATCTCCGCTCAAGGTGTTTAGTGTTTTGATGAGTACAGGGTTCCTTGATTTGAGCAATCGCACCCATGTAATTACCAATGATTTCTAGGGGTCTTGAATGGTAGAGACCACCCCTAGATAAGCAATGGACAAACTTATCCATGGAGCTTCCAAGCTGCCAATGAAGCGGCTATGTGTTCGGATTTTGTAGTGAACAATGCTACCGTGTCCCGCTTTGAACCTTTCAAGGACACTTCTCCTCCATTCATAATGGAAGTATACCCTGATTGTGATAGAGAATCATCTCGATCAGCTTTGGAAGCCTGCATCCGTGTAACCCTTTACAATGACTTCCTCTTCAACAAATCCGTATATTAGAAACATATCCTTAGTCCTACTAAGGTATTTCAATATACTTTTAACAGCCATCCAATGGTTATTTCTATTGGTATCTACTTTGTCATACTTAATAAGCATGACTCGTCTGGTCTAGTGCATATCATCACACAAATAATGGATCCTACAGCAGATGCGTATGGGATATCCTACATTTGATTTTGCTCATCCTATGAGCTTGGACATTAAGACATAGTCAACATTTTCCCTCTTTGAATAGGTACCATACATTTCTAAGAGTTTCCCATATTGAAAACCTTTTCAAGATTTTATCAATATATGCACTTTGGTTTAACCCTATCAACCACCTCGATCTATCCTTATAGATCCTTATTCCAAATATGGGTGGCTTAAACGAGATCTTATATGAAAAACATCTTTCAAGCTAGGTTTTAACACCTTACATGGTTGGAATATTATTTACAAATAGTAGTATGTCGTCAACATACAATTCCAAAAAATGTAACTATACTCCCATCGGCATTCTTATATACACAACCTTCTCGATGCTCGTTTCAATCCACAGATTGATCACCTTAACTTATATACTTTATAAGGATGTCATGGATCGACAAAACCATCATGCTGAATGTTGGACCAAAAGAACCAATGAGCCAGATCAGAAAAACCTTTAAGTCCCACAGACATCAAAACAACTGAAGTGATCTACATTTGCTGAAGACAAAGTCTGAAGACAAAGTCTGAAGACAAAGTCTGAAGACAAAGTCTGAAGACAAAGTCTGAAGACAAAGTCTGAAGACAACTGCTGAAGACAAAATCTGAAGACAAAGTCTAAAGACAAAGTCTGAAGACAAATGTTGAAGACAAATGTTGAAGACAACTGCTAAAGACAAAGTCTGAAGATCAAGTTATCAGAAGTTGTCACAACAGCTGAAGTAATTCTCTTTAGTAGTTGTGATGGTTTATATTTCAGTAGTTTGTAATGAGTAGTTTTATATTATGTAAAACATCTGAAGTTCTTATACTTCAGATGTTATAACTTCAGTAGTTATAATGTTAGTTTATACTTAGCTTGTAATGAAGGTGTCCCCAGTTGTTGTGGACATCTTCAGTAGTTTAGTTTAATTTCAGTTGTTTGTATAAATCAGTTAGATGTCACTATCATGTGACGTCAGCTGATGTCACATTCCTTATAAAAGGAATGTTGACCTAATTTCCCTCTATGGGAAGCTTGTGCATGAATGAAAAGTTTCTTTTTGCAAAAAACTCTCTCTGTATAACTGTTACTGTTTGATTGAATATTCATATTATTCTTGCTAGAATTTCATCTAATTCGTGTGCTATTCCGCTGCAAATCCTAATCTAATTGATCAAACTAGATCTCGATCCCTTCAAATGGTATCAAAGCAGGTTAATCATTGATCGATTTAACAATTGATCATTGAAACTGTTCTTTTGATATCTTAGTTTGATCGAATTGGCAAATTTGCAAGAATTGGTTATAGAGTTTGTTTTTCTGTTGCTTCCTGTGAATCAATTTGAGATTCTTCTTATTTCAAATTGTGTTGTTGAGTTTTTGAGTTAGTTTCGTTAAACTCTTATTGAACCTGTTTGAATTGGTGAAAATTGCTACATCAATCAATGATCCTTACAATACTGACTCCTTAACAAAGCCTCCGATGCTTGTTAGGAGTGAGTACAACATATGGCAACGACGAATGCTGCATCACCTGTCTGTTAATAGTTCAGGTTGTTGGAAATCTATGGTTCATGGACCATATAAGCCTATGGTGAGTAATCCGGAAACCAACGAGATGGTTTCGAAGAAGAAAGAGCAATATTCAGATGAAGATCTGAAACTGTTTGAAATTGATGCTAAAGCCCATGGAATTCTGGCCATGGCACTGCCTAATGAAATCTATTCTGGACTTATGCATCATGAATCTGCTCATGACCTCTGGGTTGCTCTGAAAGAAAAATTTGGAGGAACTGATGAGGTCTTAGCAAACAATAGAGAAATCCTTGCCCAGCAACATGAGATATTCTCTCATAGAAAGGGTGAGTCACCGACTCAACAATTTGAGCGATTCTCCTGTTTGATATCTGAGTTGAAAATGGTTAAACATGAATATACAAACAGTCAGATGAACAACATATTTCTCAGATCCTTGCCTGAGAGATGGGACACATATACCATTGTCGTACGCTCCAGTGCAAATCTAGATAATCTATCTCTCACCCAACTTCATGGAAACTGCTTACATTTGAAAGAGAGATAGAACAGGAAAGAAAACTGACTTCATCTGGGAAGCTCACTGATGACTTTGTACCAGGGAATGCTGCTCTGGTTGGTCATGAGTCAGAATATGCTACATCAGAAAGTTCTTATGATGAGCATATTGATTTCTCTTCAAACAGTGGAGATCATGCTTTTGCTTGTATTGATGGTAATTCAGGATGTAATAGTGACAATCTATGCTTTTTGATGGATGATTTGAAAGGAATTGCTGATGATGATTTGGAAGAGATGGATATTTTGAGCCAAATGACATTAGTTAATATCAGATCTCAAAAATTTTACAAAAAGGCAGGTAGAAAATTCCATGGTCTCTCTGGAAAAACCAAAGTTGGTTTTAACAAGAGCAAGTTGAGGTGTCACAAGTGCCATAGACTTGGACATTTTACAAGAGAGTATAGATTATCTGGATCTAACTCTTCTGCACCCTTTGTGACTTTTCCAAGCAATAATTCACAAAACAAAGGGCAACATTCTACCAGTTCTGGTCATCATTCACAAAATCAATCATCTCCTGCATATTTTGTTCCTCAAGGTCAAATGCCATATCCTTATCCCTGTTTTTATATGCCACAATCCAATCAGGTTCCTGTACCCATAGCTCAACAATCACATGCCCTACCTGAGCCTCAACCACCTCAATCAAGTCAACAATCTCAACCTCAATCTCAATCACATCAAAGCTTTTTCACTCCTGGTGTTGTTGACTGGAGTAGTTTACCAGATGATCTTTCTGGTTATTCTGAACAAATGTTTTCTAGTTCTGGTCAACATGGTCGTGAAAATCTTTTTGGATATCTTGTTCTTATGGCCCTGGAGTCTACTGGTGGTTCAAGCTCAAATGCTTCATCATCACAGGTACCACAAATTTCTTTTGAGGCTAAGGCAAAGTTATGTTCTGAGTCATGCATAGCTGCTTTTGCCTCAATTAGAGAAGCAAATGTAGCATTAATTAATCAAAATCTTGACCTAGAGAAAGTGATTTCCAACAGAAAAGCTGAGTTTGAGTCTGTTTTAAAAGAAAAAGATGATGAGATTTACAAATTAAAATGCCAAATCATTGATGAAAACGCTAAGGTAGAGGTCATCTTAGAAAATCACAAGAGTCTCAAAGAAACACTTGCAGCTACTCGAGTGGAGTGTGAACGCTGGGTAACATCTTGCAAGGGGTTTGAAATGCTTCTCAGTAAGCAAACTGCTTCAAATGTGAAGTTTGGGATTGGATATAATCACACTAAACCTCCTACAGATTTTACTCCCAAGACAGAAGTAAAATCTGAAGGTGAAATCAATTCCCAAACCACATGATCATGTGTCTCATCCTCAAGTGATAATGTACAATCAGAGGATGAAGTCAGTAATAGTACCTCAGCTAATCAGTCTGCTGATGGTCCTACTGCTGATGAACACATGATCAAAGAAAAGCTGAGTCCTTTAGGTGTTGTCTCAAAAGGTATTCAAAGTACTGAAGAGCAAGTAACAACACCTGAAGAACATTTCAAGCCAAATGGAACCAAACATGGTTTGACAACTACTAAAGAATCTATCAGGAAATCCAAATGTACTCATAGAAAATCTCTGAAGAACAAGTCTTCAGTTGGTACAAATCCTTCAGTACTACACATTAGTACTGAAAGGAAGAAAGTACTGAAGAACACACCTTCAGTAGTTTCATCTTCTTTAGCAGCTGATCAACAGAAGATGAAGAAAAAGCCATGTGAAATTTGTGGTATATTCAATCATCTCACTGATGAATGTTGGTACAGAAAGGGTTCCAAGCTTAACAAGGATAAAATCATCAAAAAGAAAATTAATGAAATGAAAGACGAATTTGAAACCAGTTTGTGCCACAAACATCTCAACCTGATAAACCAAAGTCTTCACAAAAATCTAAACAAAAAAAAGAAGTTTATCATAAAACAGCTGAAAATACTCCTCAAAGAGTATCAAAACTACACACTAAGTCTGTGTCTTTCAAAAAGGAGGACATGATGTCTCACAGGAATCATTCACAAACAAGTTCTGATGTGTCTGCTGAATTGAAAGCTTTAACAACCAATGAGACACAACTTGTTATGATGGTTCAACATCTATTGGGGAGAGTTAACCAAATAGATGTACCTGTGATTAAACCACTGAAAAGGAAACCTAAGCCAAAATCAAAGGAATCCTTTTTAGCACCATCTCCTTCTTCAAAGGCTGTTAATCATGACAAATCAGTTAGTATAAAAGCTGTTGATGAGAACAGACCCAAAACCAAAAAGGTTTTGGTCTCAAAAGCTAACTAGTTGTTGTGATATATGCAGGGTTCTTCAACATGCCATAGAAGCATCTGGTATGTGGACAGTGGAGGATCTATGCATATGACTGGAAGCAGATCTCTTCTTCATGACTACTCTCAAGGAAAGAAGGGATTTGTATCTTTTGGTAATGATGCTAAGGGTTACATCATCGGAAAAGGCTTTGTTTCATATGGTGAAATAAGGTTTGATGATGTTAACAATGTGGAGAATCTCAAGTATAATTTGTTGAGTGTCAGTCAAATGTGTGATAAAGGGCATGTTGCACTTTTCACCAGTCAGAACTGTCGGATTCTGTCTTTCAATGTTTTGAGTATGATTGACAAGATATTGGATGAAAATAATCTCCTGAAGGCCAACAGGACTGGAAGAGTATATGCCTTAGACTTATAAAAGAAAATTGATCTAAAAGGCCATCCATGTCTGTTCTCCAAGGCCTCTCCTCAGGAATTTGAACTTTGGCACAGAAGGCTTGGTCATGTGAATCTTAAAAACATGAACCAGCTGATCCATCATGGTTTAGTGAGAGGTCTGCCATTAAAGGAGTTTAAACGTGATGACAACTACTCTGCTTGTTTAAAAGGAAAGCAACATAAAGTATCATTCCCTCCAATAGAAGAACCAAAGTCCACTGCCTGCTTGCAATTACTGCATATGGATCTTTTTGGTCTAGTAAGAGTGATAAGCATGGGAAAGAAAAAATATTGTCTGGTAATTGTAGATGATTATTCCAGATTTATATGGACCTTCTTTTTACATTCAAAAGATGAGGCTGGTCAAATTATCATCTACTTTGTGTTGCATGTGGAAAAGCAGTATTCTCTTTCTATCAAGTGTGTGAGGAGTGATAATGGCACAGAGTATAGAAATCACACACTTGATGAATTTTATTTCTCTAAGGGAATCAAGAGGCAGTTTAGCATTCGTAGAACTCCTAAACAAAATGGAGTGGTGGAGAGAAAGAACAGGACCCTTATTGAAGCTACAAGGTCAATGTTGGCTGATTCTAGTTTGCCACTAACCTTTTGGGCTGAAGCTGTTAACACAACTTGTTATGTACAAAATAGAGTATTGGTAAATCAAAGGTTGATGAAGACTCCTTATGAAGTGTTACATCATTTGGCTCCTCTCATTTCCTTCTTTAGAGCATTTCGGTGTCCCTGTTATATTCTCAACACAAAAGATCCACTTCAGAAGTTTGAATCAAAGGTGGATGCAGGTTACTTTGTTGGGTATTCCTCTACTTGCACGGAATACATAGTTTTTAATTGCAGATCAAAGATTGTAGAAGAAACCTTGCATGTAAAGTTCAATGAATCTCCAAAGGAGAAAATCCCACAAAATCCTGTGGAGTTATTTGATCTGGACATACTACAATATGTTCCTTATCAGTCTCCAAATGTTGCAGGTTCTATGAATCCATCATCTTCTGCAACATGTTATCCGTCTGTTGGTATCAATGCAAGTTTTAGTGATCAACTGCCTGAGTCTACTAAACTTGATGTTCCTGTAGCTTCAGCAGTTCCATCCACAATAAATGCTGATGAGATCTCTGAATCCTCTACTTCATTTGAATTCTCATCTCCTTCTTGGTTTCAAGAATCTGGATCACCATCTGTTGCTGCTGAATCACCTACAAACACTTGCACGGATCTTATTGAGTATCAAGAATTGAAGAATCATCCCATGTCTCAGATCATTGGTGACATCAATGCTGGGGTTTCAACCAGATGTCAATTGTTCAACTTTTGCTTCTATGCTCTCTTCATCAGTCAGCAAGTGCCAAAGAACTATCATATTGCATTAAGAGACAATGGATGGGTTGAAGCTATGCAACTTGAGCTTCTTCAGTTTCAAAAGCAGCAAGTATGGGAACTGGTTCCTCTTCCCCAAGGTAAGTGTGAAATAGGCACTAAATGGGTGTTTAGGAATAAAACTGATGAAAAAGGCCAAATTGTCAAGAACAGGGCTAGACTGGTTGTACAGGGGTTTTCACAAGAAGAAGGTATTGATTATGATGAAACCTTTGCCCCTGTAGCCAGACTGGAAGCAATCAGATTGTTTTTAGCTTATGCTGCTTTTCATAATCTCAATGTTTTTCAAATGGATGTCAAAAGTGCATTCCCCAAGACAGAGTTCCCATTCATCCTTTGCCAATCAAACCTTCTGAAATCTCTTCCCTGGCCTGAGCTTATAATTGAAGAATTCTGAGCTGATCCAGATTTTGTTTCTGCTAATAAGTGGGACCTCAATAATTTTAAAGGTTTTGGCTACATTGGTTCAGGGGGAGTTTGTTGGACCAAAACTACCAATGAGCCAGATCAGAAAAATGTTTAAGTCCCACAGACATCAAAACAACTGAAGTGATCTACATCTGCTGAAGACAAAGTCTGAAGACAAAGTCTGAAGACAAAGTCTGAAGACAAAGTCTGAAGACAAAGTCTGAAGACAACTGCTGAAGACAAAGTCTGAAGACCACTGCTGAAGACAAAGTCTGAAGATAACTGCTGAAGACAAAGTCTGAAGATCAAGTTCTCAGAAGTTGTTACAACAGCTGAAGTAATTCTCTTCAGTAGTTGTGATGGTTTATATTTCAGTAGTTTGTAATTAGTAGTTTTATATTATGTAAAACATCTGAAGTTCTTATACTTCAGATGTTTTAACTTCAGTAGTTATAATGTTAGTTTATACTTAGCTTCTAATGAAGGTGTCCTCAGTTGTTGTGGACATCTTCAGTAGTTTAGTTTAATTTCAGTTGTTTGTATAAATCAGTTAGATGTCACTATCATGTGACCTCAGCTGATGTCACATTCCTTATAAAAGGAATGTTGACCAAATTTCCCCCTACGGGAAGCTTGTGCATGAATGAAAACATTCTTTTTGCAGAAAACTCTCTCTCTATAACTATTACTCTTTGATTGAATATTCATATTATTCTTGCTAGAATTTCGTCTAATTCGTGTGCTATTCTACTGCAAATCCTAATCTAATTGATCAAACTAGATCTCGATCCCTTCACTGAACTATATGGATAGTCTCTTCGAGATGTTCATTAAGAAAAGCGGTTTTGACGTTCATTTTCCAAAACTCATATTCAGAATATGCAGTTATGGCACATAATATCCTAATCGACTTTAGCATTGCCACGGGCGTAAGAGTTTCATCATAATCAACCAATTGAGTTTGATGGAAACCTTATGCTATAAGTCTTGACTTATAAGTATTCAAGTCTCCATGTATATCTCTTTGTATCTTGAAAACCCACTTGTATCCAACCGGTTTGGAGTTAAGTGGAGGGTCAACCAATTCCCAAACTCGGTTGTTATACATGGATTGCATCCTTACGTTCATGGCTTCTAGCCATTTGTCCCGATCCAAATTGGACATAGCATCTTGGTATATGGTTAGCCTACAGGGGTCAACCACATAGCATCCATTCTTGGAATATCCGTATCTCTTAAATGGAATACTAACTCTACCAGATTTTTGAACGTTTTGTGTGTATTGATCAACCTCTTGATTATCATCAACAACCTCTTGTTGATAGCTAGTGTCAACCATAAGTGTATCGGCTTGTGGATCTTGATCCTTATCAAGTTCCATAGTTCTATATATAATTCCTTCGATAAGGAACTCGGTTTCCAAGAACTTAGCCTTTCGAGCAATAAATACTTTTGCTCTGTTGAGTCGAAGAAACAATATCCTATACAGTCTCTAGGATATTCAACTAATCTACACTTTCTTGGTCCGGGTCATATTCATAATATGAGCCTTAAAGAGCAATGCGAAAACCCAAAATGATAATATGGTAAGCTTATAGCCATAATAAATTGAACCATATCCAAATAGGGTTCAGTTTCTCCTTTATCAGAATGAAGAACTTAGATACTTATGTAGAGTTGATTTTCTACTTCATTATTGAAGATTTTGAACATTTCAAAAGCTTCATACTTATGTGTCATCAAGTGCACACAATAATAGCGACTGTAATCATCGGTAAAAGTAATGAAGTATCTTTCACCAATCTTTGTCATTGTCTTAAAGGACAACATACATCCAAATGTATCATTCCTAATTGGTCTTTTGGTTCACACTTATCAAATGAAACCTTTTCATTTGTTTCCAAAAGACCATTCTTTTAAAGTGTTTGAATCCAATTCTTGTTTATGTGACCAAGATGACAATGTCAAAGCTAATAATAACTTAAACCCATTTTAAGTTTCTTGGTGCTTAATGTTTATAATGAGTTATTATAGGACGAATTATCATGAACCAATTCATGGATATCATTAAAAGGCATATCCTTAAAATGAAATACATCATCTATAAAACTTAATACCATTATTTACAAACTTTAAATCATGATCATATTGTTTTAATAGGAAACATTAATTATGTTCCTAGTCAAACTAGGTGCATACAAAATGTTTTATGAACAACTTCTAAACCATTTGAAAGTCTCAAAATAGAGTTTCCCTCCTTGAAGTGCACATTTCTTTTGAACCCCTTTGCAACAATTGCAAGTATGATTCTCACATCCGGTAACCAATACCCATGTGTTTGACGAAATGACATTTAATACAATGTGTGCATCATGGAAATTTTATTTGAGGTTTGCCCAACATCCCACTTGTCTTTCAACTCCTTGAGATAGGAGGGACAATTCCTTTTCATTGTCCTATCTCTCTATACTCAAAGCATGGATTGTTCTCCGTTACCTTATGCTTCATAAGCTTAGGTTTTTCGAGGTTGAGCTTTAACCCTTGCTCTGATGTATTCCTTTCCTTTGGCAATAATTGCCTTAGGATCGGGATTGGCCATTTCTTATAGCCTCCCTCATTGATCGAGATAATAGGTAGAACCTCTCTACCCATCCCTGCCTTGGTTGCTTCGAGCATTGCGTGAAGTTCACCGATGCTCTTTTCCCACCCGTTCTTATTACAGTTTATTATGAATGTCACAAACCTTTAGTTAGGCAATCAAGGATCAAATCCTTGGACAAATACTTTGAGATAGGATAGTAAAGCATCTTGAGGCTATCAATGTGGCTTTTCATCTTAAGAATATATAAGATGATATCGATTGGGTTTCTTCCATGTGACATGCATAAAGTGCTCGAACCATTTCGAAGCAATCTACTAAAGTTTGTTGAAGGAACATTTCCTTCAACTAGATTATCATGTCATATGCTCCATGATGCTCCAAACCCTTTTGGAGTTCGGGAATCATCTTCCCAACATGAGGTAGGATACTTGCACAGAATCCTTAGTGTGCCTAAGCCAATCGTCAAAAAGCCTAAACATCAATAGCGTTGGTTGGTGAGGTATGGGATCGTCAAGGACATAGGCCTTTACTCATTCTTGAGAACGATTCTCAAGTTTCGAAATTGAGTCCGTAAGGTAATTATGGTTAGGACGATCTCTCTCGAGAATACATCTCAGTGATAGGGAAGGGACGATCGGGGTGGTAGCGTTATAGTTAGCGGTCATCACTACAATAATTGACGAAGTTCATTTTAGCATTTCTGATAAATTTATTTTAATCGTTAGTACCCTTAAATGTCTTATAGACAATTAACAACTAAAATCTAGAATCCAACGTTACATTTAAATGATGGTTAGGTGACCTTTATCCCATTATTTAAATTAACAAGGTAGTCAACAGTTGACAATTGCAACCTATTGCAACTTCTAGTCTTATGGGATCAGTTAAACATCATATGTTTAGTCGGCATGTTTAATCCCATGAACACCATTGTACGCCATGCTTCGGTGACCCTAATCACATGGTTTCCAATTCAAGTCGTCCTACTTACACACATGTGTGAGTTTTCACATACAAGCGGTTAGGTGACCTTTATCCCACAAGTACGTTAGACTCACCTCAAAGATACAAGTTCCCTACAAGTGGTTAGGTGACCTTTATCCCACAAATAGTTCCCAAGTGATTCGAGTGTCGTGTAAAAGGATGGTGATAGACTTCTTACCAAAGGGATTTATGTTTCCATTAATTCTTGAATTTGAAAACTCTATGTACCTTGTAATTGCATGCTTACAAATACTTGGTACCCTATGGTTCTTTTAATAAAACCCATTTTATTATGAAATCATTAATCCTTTTAATAACCAATTATTAACACTTAATGATTAAGAGCCATTTTCATATTAGCTTGTTAAGATCATTTTTACTAAGATTGTTTATCATATCCAAATATCACACAATCGTTCACAAATCACAATCAAACAAGCATTATATAAACAACCACATGTGCATTACCATTGCTACTATTGTGACCACACTTGTTTGCTATCACAAGTGTGGTCATTAGGTCTTTCCTAAGGGTTATTAACAACACAAAATTGAGATCATAATGGATCTCCCACTTGATGTCGCATCCGTATGCTTCAAGTCCACTTTGTGTCTTCCTTTTGTGCTTCCTTCCCGAGCATCTTCTTTTACATAATATATATCCTGATACATATTTTCTAGTAGAGAAATACTCCTAATATATTATTACATCCCAATGAATAAATAGAAAAATTACAAGCACTAAACTTACAACCCAATTGAACAAAATAACCAAAACCAAACATTCAACCAAACCAAAACAACACAAGGTCTAAGCTAGGTTATGCACCATCAAATGAACAATCATAAACATCATTCAACAAACAAAATAAACCCCATCAAACCCCAAATTTTCAGCCAACATAAACTGAAAATTAGGGTTTGTTTGTCCAAACAAACAACAACCAAACATATCAACCAATTGACATTCCTATCTTTCAGAGTTTAAATCATAAGCATGAAGATATAACTTTGAAAGACATGGGGTTTACTAAATCAACCAAAATCAGCCTCTAATGAGTTGATAAACATCCTTTAAAACCGATTTTACAAGGATAATGATGCTAGTTTCCACATAACCGGCTCTAGATGCCATTGAAGGGTTTGTTGGACCATTTACAAGTTGTTTAACCATTTAAACATATGAAACACAACAGAATATACTACTTTAAACATGTTAAAGTTTCTAAAAATTACCATTATAATGTGAAAACCAACAAACCCATAGACAAAAAGATCTTTATTATGTGAAAAGCAAGCATACAATATGAACAAGAACACCCAAAACATGACATTATCATACCATAATACTATGTTTCTGGATGCTGTCAAAAACGACCAAAGAGAAGGCAGAAATTAGTCAGAAAAGGGCCAAGACTTCAAGGGTAGAAGTCCTCAAGTGTCCATACCCACAAGCCTCTAAGGCTACTAAGTCTAAGGCAGTGAAAGAAAGGAAAAAGAAGAGAGTAGAAGATGAGAAAGAACGAGAAAAAGAAAAGGAGTTGGAGAAAGAACAAGAACTGATCTCAGAGAAACAGCTGATCACAGTGCAAGAGCTGAGCACAAACAAAGAGCAGAAAGATCAGCTGATCACTTACAAAAGGAAGAGAAGTGTTGAGTCAAAGTCTGATGGAGAAAAGTCCTTAGAAGATCTAGTCAATGAAGCTGATGATGCTCACAACAGATCTATGGACAAAATAATAGGTCAGCTGTTCAGACAGGGTCATGACACAGCAACCTTAGATGTTGAGATCAGAAATCTAGAGATAAATGAAATTCAAGCAAGACAGGCTAGTTACAATGTGGTGGATAGGGAAAGGTTGGAGATTATGATCAGGTTTATTGCCAAATATCTAGGATGATCATTAATAGAGATGAAGTCTTGGTCCAGAGACAGTATCTTGGAAATAACCAAGAAATCTGTTCTGCTGGAAGCTACAACAAAGGGTTGTTGGACCAAAAGAACCAATGAGCCGGATCAGAAAAACCTTTAAGTCCCAAAGACGTCACAAAAACTACTGAAGACCACAACAGTTGAAGACAACAGCTAATTACAAAGTCTGAAGACAAGTGCTCAAGACAAAGTCTGAAGACAAGTGCTGAAGACAAACTCTGAAGACAAGTGCTGAAGACAAAGTCTGAAGACAAGTGCTGAAGACAAAGTCTGAAGACACAAGTGCTGAAGACAAAGTCTGAAGACACAAGTGCTGAAGACCAAAGTATCAGACGTTGTCACAACAGCTGAAGAGGTCTTCTTCAGTAGTTGTGACGGTTTACCTTTGAGTAGTTTTATGTTTTATCTATTCAGTAGTTTGACACAACAGCTGAAGAATACTTCTTCAGTTGTTGTGCTCATCAGTAGTTTTATATTTTTCAGTAGTTTTGTAAAACGACTGAAGAGCTTGTTCTTCAGTCGTTGTAGTTTCAGTAGTTTCTTATCAGTAGTTTCATATTTTGTACTTAACACTCTGATATGTTCTCAGTAGTTGTGAACATTTCAGTAGTTTGTTAAGGTTAGTTATTTTTGTAATAGATCTGCCAGTTGTCACTTTCCCGTGATAACAGCAGCGATTGCACTCTATATAACGAGTGTCAACCTATTGTAATAGGTGAATGATTTGATCAGAAATATTTGATATTATTGAAACATTCCTTGTTACAGAAATATATTCTCTCGTTATAACCGTATTTGTTCTTAATGCATACGAGTATCAAATTCTTGCTACAATTTGTCTAATTCTTGTTCTTATTCCGCTGCGTTACGCTCCATTACATCAAACTTGTGATCACTGATCCTGACAAATGGTATCAGAGCCGGTTAATCATTGATCGATCTAATCACTGATCATTGAAACTGCTATTCAAGATCCAAGTTTGATTGCATTAGCATTTTTTTTTGCAAGAAACGGTTATAGAGATTGAATTTTCTGTGTTTCTGGTCATTCATCCTGAGAATTTCTCTTGGTTTTCATTGAGTCTGTTGTGGTCTATGTAAAAATGTTTAAAAGCTTGAATTAAATTGTATTTGGACTGAAAATGACTACTCCTTCCAATGATCCTCACAATACTGGTTCCTCAACCAAGCCTCCAATGCTGGTTAGGAATGAGTATAACATATGGCAACGACGAATGCTCCATCACCTATCTGTTAACAGCGCAGGTTGTTGGACATCAGTGGTACATGGTCCACACAAGCCTATGGTGAATAACCCGGAAACCAATCAAATGGTTCCGAAGAGGAGGGAGCAATACTCAGATGAGGATAAGAAATTGTTTGAGATTGATGCAAAAGTCCATGGAATTCTGGCCATGGCACTGCCCAATGAAATCTATTCTGGGCTAATGCATCATGAAACTGCCCATGACCTCTGCAATGCCTTGAAAGAACAATTTGGAGGAACAGATGAGGTCTTGGCAAATAATAGAGAAATCCTTGCCCAACAATATGAGACATTCTCTCATAGAAAGGGTGAGACACTGACTCAACAGTTTGAGCGGTTCTCTTGTTTGATCTCTGAATTAAAAATGGTCAAACATGAGTACACCAATATCCAGATGAATAACAGATTTCTCAGATCACTGCCTGAGAGATGGGACACATATACTATTGTCCTACGCTCCAGTGCAAATTTGGACAAACTATCTCTCACCCAACTCCATGGGAAATTGCTCACATTTGAGAGAGAGATAGAACAGAAACAAAAACTGTCATCATCTGGAAAGCTCACTAAGACTTTGTACCAGGCAACACTGCCTTGGTTGGTCATGAGTTATAATATGCTTCATCTGAATGCCAGTATGATGAGCATATTGATTTCTCCTCAAACACTTTTGATTCTGCATTTGTGAGTGTTGATAGTCAGTTTACTGGGTGTAATAATGACAATCTATGCTTCATCATGGATGATCTCAAGGGGATTGCTGATGATGACTTAGAAGAGATGGATATTTTGAGCCAAATGGCCTTGATAAATATCAGATCTCAGAAGTTCTACAAAAGAACTGGAAGAAAGTTCCCAGGACTCTCTGGCAAAACCAAAGTTGGTTTTGACAAGAGTAAGTTGAAGTGTCACAAATGCCACAGGCTTGGACACTTTGCCAGAGAATGCAGATCATCTGGATCTAATTCCTCTTCACCTTTTGTGACTTTCCCTGGAAATAGTCAACAACACAGAGGGCAACATCCTGTCAATTCTAGTCACCATTCTCAACCACAATCTCCTGCATATTTTGTTCCTCAGGGTCAAATGCCATATCCTTACCCTTGTTATTACATGCCACAGTCAAATCAAGTTCAAGTTCCTATAGTACCACAACCTCATGCACTACCAGAACCTCAACCATCTCAATCTCATCAACCTCCTCAACCTCAACAACACAGCTTCTTCACCCTTGGAGTTGTTGACTGGAGCAGTTTACCGGATGACATGTCTGGTCATGAACAACTGTTCACAGGTGCTGGTCAACATGGTGGTGACAGTCCTTTTGGGAATCTGGCTCTCATGGCCCTGGAGTCTACTGAGGGTTCCTGCTCAAATGCATCATCTTCACATGTAACTCAGGTATCTTCAGAGGCTAAAGCCAAGTTATGTTCTGAATCATGCATTGCTGCCTTTGTCTCCATTAGAGAGGCAAATGTAGCATTAATAAATCAAAAACTTAGTTTGAGAAAACCATTTCCAAAAGAAAAGCTGAGTTTGAGTCTGTTCTTAATAGTAAAAATGATGAGATTTATAAGCTTAAATGCCAATTAAATGATGAAAAGGCCAAGCTAGAGGTTATTCTGGAAGACAAGAGAAGTCTCAAAGAAACCCTTGCAGTCACCCAGGTAGAGTGTGATCGATGGGTACAATCATGCAAAGGTTTTGAAATGATTCTTAGTAAGCAATCTGCTTCCAATGTGAAGTTTGGTATTGGTTATAATCACACTGCTCCTCCTACAGATTTTGCTTCAAGAGTAGAAGTGAAATCTGATGGAGAAAGCAATAACCAATCCACCTCATCATGTGATTCACTTTTTGATAGAGCATCATCAAAAGTTGAAGTCACACTAAGCCCTCTCAAAACCCATCAGCTGATGTTGATGGTTCTACTGCTGACACTCACATGATCAAAGAGATGATCAACTTAGGAGCTATTTCTGGAAGTCCTGAAAGGACTAGAGAGCAAGATTTAGCACCTGAAGTTCAAACTTCAACTACTGTCAGCACTGAAGAGAAGAAAACTGTCAGTAGAAAGAGTTTGAAGACTACTAAAGAGGAAGTCAAGAAAGCAAATAATGCTTCCAAAGTACTAAAAGCAAGTCTTCAGTAGTTTCATTCTCTTTAGTTGATGATCATCATAAGATGAAGAAGAAACCATGTGAAGTATGTGGTTTGTTCAATCATCTTACAGATGATTGTTGGTACAAAAGAGGATCCAAACTCAAACATAAAAGGAAATTAAAGAGAAAATGGTTAAAATGAAAATGAGTTTGAAGCCACATTTGTACCAGCAACATCAAATCCTGTAACCCTAAGTCCAAAAGAAATCCATAAGGAAGGAGTTAAACAGGTAACAACTGAGATTGCTCAAAAGAAGCAGGTGCAACATAGGAACTTATCAAACTCCAATGCCAATGTGTCTGAAGAGCTGAAAGCCTTATCCTAAAATCAGACACAGCTGGTTATGATGGTTCAACATCTATTGGGAAGAGTTAACCAATTAGATGTTCCTATGTTGAAACCACAGAAAAGGAGGTCCAAGCCAAAGATTCCTTTTCTTCACAGCTTCTTCTTCTCAGGCTGTTGTTTCCAACAAACATGTTAGTTTACCATCTGTTGATGAAACAGGCCCAGACCAAAAAGGTTTGGGTCTCAAAATCTAACTAATTTGTTGTATTTTGCAGGGTTCTTCAACATACCTCAGAGGCATTGGTATGTAGACAGTGGAGGATCCATGCATATGACAGGAAACAGATCACTTCTTATGACTACTCTCAAGGAAGGAAGGGGTTTGTGTCATTTGGCAATGATGCAAAGGGTTACATCATCGGCAAAGGCTTTGTTTCCAATGGGGAAATAAAGTTTGATGATGTTAACCATGTGGAAAATCTCAAGTACAACTCTTGAGTGTCAATCAAATGTGTGACAAAGGCCATGTTGCCCTTTTCACCAGTCAGAACTGTCGGATTCTGTCATCCAAAGTTCTAAGTTTGATTGATAAGGTGTTGGATGAACACACTCTCCTAAAGGCCAACAGGAAAGGAAGAGTGTATGCCTTAGATCTTTCCAAGAAAATAGATCTCAAAGGCCATCCTTGCCTATTTTCCAAGGCTTCCCCCCAAGAATCTATTCTATGGCATAGAAGGCTGGGTCATGTTAATCTCAAAAACATGAATCAGCTGATAAACCATGGTTTAGTAAGGGGACTGCCTATGAAGGAGTTCAAGTGTGAAGATAACTGCACTGCTTGTTTAAAAGGAAAACAACACAAAGCTTTATTTCCCTCCATAGAAGAACCTAAGTCCACTGCCTGCTTACAGCTTCTTCACGGATCTCTTTGGTCCTGTGAAAGTGATGAGTATGGCTAAGAAGAAATACTGTCTGGTAATTGTGGATGATTACTCCAGATTTGTATGACTTTCTTCTTGCATTCAAAGGATGAGGCTGCACAGTCCATTATGAACTTTGTGTACACGTTGAGAAGCAGTATTCCCTACCAGTTAAGTGTGTGAGGGTGATAATGGTACTGATTTAGAAACCACACACTTGATGAGTTTTACTTATCAAAGGGAATCAAGAGGCAGTATAGCATCCAAGAACTCCTGAGCAAAATGGAGTAGTGGAGAGAAAGAACAGGACCCTTATTGAAGCTGCAAGGTCCATGTTGGCTGACTCTGGACTGCCAATGACTTTTTGGGCTGAAGCTGTCAATACAACTTGCTATGTACAGAATAGAGTTCTAGTAAATCAGAGGTTGATGAAAACTCCATATGAAGTTCTTCATCATTTGGCCCCTCTAATTTCATTCTTCAGAGCATTTGGGTGTCCTTGTTTCATTCTCAACACACGGATCAACTCCAAAAATTTGATCCTAAGGGGATGCAGGGTACTTTGTTGGTTATTCATCAACTTGCGAAGCATACAGAGTCTTCAACTGCAGAACAAAGATGGTTGAAGAGACTCTACATGTTAAATCTCCTAAGGACAAGATTACACAAAGCCCTGTGGAGCTATTTGATTTGGACATACTGCAATATGTTCCTTGTCAAACTCCTGCTGTTGCTCCTGTCAACAGTTCACCACCTGGTGGTACTGCTGGTGCTAATGATGATGATGATAGCAGTACTCACCTCTTCAGGTTAAGTGATCAACTGCCTGATTCAGCTAGACCTGATGTTCCTGTAGCTCCAGTAGCACCATCCACAACAAATGTTGATGAGATTTCTTCAAAATCAACTTCCTTTGAATTACCATCCACTGATTGGTTTCAAGGAAATGATTCACCATCACCATCTGTTGTGGTTGAACCTGCTACAAACACTTGCACAGATCTCATTGTGTATCAAGATCTGAAGAATCACCCTATGTCTCAAATCATTGGTGATATCACTGCTGGCGTATCAACAAGAAGTCAATTGTCAAATTTCTGCTTCTATGCTCTCTTCATCAGTCAGCAAGAGCCAAAGAATTATCACATTGCTTTAAAGGACAATGGATGGGTTGATGCCATGCAGCTTGAGCTTTTCAGTTCAAGAAACAGCAAGTGTGGGAACTGGTTCCTCTACCTCCAGGTAAGTGTGCAATAGGCACTAAATGGGGTTTAGGAACAAAACTGACGAAAATGGGCTTATTGTTAAGAACAAGGCCAGACTGGTTGTTCAGGGGTTTGCACAAGAAGAAGGTATTGATTATGATGAAACCTTCGCCCCTGTAGCCAGACTGGAAGCAATTTGTTGGTTTTGCTTATGCTGCTTATCAAAACCTTAATTTTTTTCAAATGGATGTCAAAAGTGCATTTTTGTATGGAAAATTAAAGAAGAGGTTTATGTATGTCAACCACCAGGCTTTGAGGACAATAAACATCCTAATTGAGTGTATAAGCTTGATAAGGCTCTTTATGGGTTGAAACAAGCTCCTAGAGCCTGGTATGAGAGATTATCAAACTTTCTTCTAGAAAATGATTTCACTAGAGGCTCCATTGATAAGACTTTATTCATTAAGAAAGCTGGGCAGCATAATCTACTTGTTCAAATTTATGTAGATTTTATATATTTTGCATCCTCTGATCCTCAGTTGTGTGATGCCTTTACAAAGTTGATGCAACAGAAGTTTGAAATGAGTGCCATGGGAGAATTACAGTTCTTTCTGGGTTTGCAAATCAAACAACAGGCTGATGGAATTTTCATTCATCAGTCCAAATACACAAAAGATCTTTTGGAAAAGTTTGATTTACAAAACTGTAAGCCCTGTTCTACCCCCATGTGCAGCACCACACAACTGGATACAGATCAGAAAGGTAAAGTGGTTCATGAAACACTTTACAGATGTATGATTGGGTCCTTGATGTATTTAACAACTTCTAGACCAGATATTATGTTTGCTACATGTGTTTGTGCTAGATTTCAGGTTGCACCTAAAGAGTCTCATCTGATTGCAGTCAAGAGGATCTTTAGATATTTGCAAGGTACATAGTCTCTAGGTTTATGGTATTCCACTGGGCACTCTTGTAAATTAGTTGCTTTCTCTGATAGTGACTATGCAGGGTGTAAGTTGACCAGGAAATCAACTTCTGGTGGATGTCAATTCCTAGGCAACTGTTTGATTTCTTGGCAGAGTAAGAAACAAACATCTGTTGCTACATCCACTGCTGAAGCCGAGTACATTGCTGCTGCAAGTTGTACATCCCAAGTAATCTGGCTTCAGAATCAACTTTTGGACTATGGCATTACAGAGACTAAGACTTCGTTATTAATGGATAGTGCTTCAGCTCTTTGCATTGTCAAAAATCTAGTCCAGCACTCTAGGACCAAACATTTTGAAATTAGACATCATTTTATAAGAGATTGTTTTGAAAATGGTCTAATTAATCCTATGTTTGTGCCAGTGCTGATGAGCTTGCAGACATTTTTACTAAGCCTTTGGATAGTTCAACTTTCCACAACCTGGTGTTAAGGCTTGGTATGCTGCAGCTAGAATAAGTGACAACTACTGATGATCTCAGTAATAAGTGCTGGTGATCATTGGTAACCATGTCACATATAAGTACTGATGAGTTCTTTCACCCTCAGTAGTTTTATAACTACTGAAGGCTAAATGCCTCACAAGTACTAAGTACTTTATCTGTTCTAAACTACTGATGTAGTTACAACTACTGATGTAGTTACAACTACTGAAATCAGTACAAACAGATAGTACTGACGTCCTATGAAACACCTGAAAAGAAGATGCAAAGTCTGATGAGTAAGTGTTGAGGACAGTATGAAACAACTGAAAGGCTAAGAATTGACGAAAACAGCTGATGAGTAATTTCTCTTCAGTTGTTTCTACAACTGCTGTTTCAAAACAACTGAAGCCAAAACCATGTCTTCAGTAGTTTACAACTACTGAAGACTAACACCAAGTCTTCAGTTGTTTACAACAACTGCTGACAAACCAACACTGTCTTCAGTAATTTCACAACTACTGATAACTAATACCAAGTCTTCAGTTGTTTCATCACCTGAAGTCAAAACTGTCTTCAGTGGTTTTATAACTACTGATGACTAAATCAGAGACTTCAGCTGTTTCAACGTCTGACGGTTAATACCACGTCATCAGTTGCTTCAACAACTGATGACTCACACCAAAACCTCAGTCGTTTTCTTACCCGACCCTTTAAATACCTTATCCCACCTTTAGAGTTTTTATCTTCTCTTCTCAAACTAACGTTCAAAAACTCTCTACCCTCTCTTCATCAATGGCGACCAAGCAACTAAAACCACGACACAACTGTGTCGCACATCTCACCAAATCGCCATACTGGACCAAGTTTCACAATGCCATTGTTTAATGGTTCAGTCACCCTACAAAACGGCGTTTCTGGTAAATCCCACCATATATGCCGAATCCCTTAACCAATTCTGGACAAACGTCACTTTGGTCTCTGAGGAGAACGACACAGAGTCTTTTCAATCGTTTATCCATGGCCAAAAATTTGTCATCACTCCAGACACTCTTAGACAAACCTTAATCTGGATGATGCTACTTTCCCAACTGGTTATCCAAAGGGCACAACAGATCAATCATTTGCCCACCATGGATACCAGGGTAACGTGAGTGCATCTACCTTACTGAAGAAACATTTCCTGGATGCCGAACGTCTCATATTTCATATGGTAAATGTATGCCTTGCCTCCAAGACTTCATCATGGGATCAAATGTCCACAAGGTGGCAACAGGTAATGTACTCCATCCTTGAGCAACAACCTTTAAATTTTTCTGAAATACTATTTTTAGAGCTCAAGGATATGGCCCAAAAACAAACTGCTAACCGTTGGATATTATATCCTCGGTTCATAATGGCCATAATTGAAAACTAGCTTCAAGCTGAGGGACTTGTTGGCCTGGGAGTCCCTGCTATGGCTGTATTGCCTGAAGTATACTCCCGGCACAACTCTGACCAATCACTCAAAATGGCTGCCAAGCTGCGCAAACCCACGCAGCTGGAACCCACAGCCACCACCTCCAAATCCAAAGTACCCACAAAACCCACTAAAAAGAAGACCAAAAAGGCTACTCAGGGAAATGAGTCCCCTGAGGATGCCCCTGCAACACAAACGCAGGCTATATCCACTGGTTATAACCCCCTAGCGGATACAAGGACACTCCCAGCCACAGCCGCTCAGGATTCCTCTCAAAAGGAGCCTGCAGCAACCACAGAAGGGGTACCCACAAATCTGGGATCTTCCTCATTTGAGGAGATTGCCATTGAAGAGCACCATTCTCCCCAGGTGCACACTGCTTTTACCCCATCTCCCCATGCAACCGTCCCCCAAAGTCCAACCATTATCATTGCAAACGTGCTGACTCAGCTGCATGCCTCTCCTCCTCCCCAACACCACCAACAAAGGGGAGAACCACAGCTATTGAGGATGAGGATCACCATGCTTCTAACAACCCACAGCACCGGGTTTACACGTTCTATCTCCTGGTGTGGATATGGAGATTAGAACATCTAGTGAGGCTGCCACCTCTTCTGAATTAGCACATGATCAGAATGAGGCAGGTAACATAGCTAAGACCTCACTAGAGGCAATAGCTCATGAAGGACATAGTCCTGAGACTGGAAGTCCCCAGTTCCAAGAAAAAGGGGCACATGCTAAAACTGGTCTACACCCAGTGCATGTACATCCTGCTACAAGCAGGAGGTCAGGTGATTCAGCATCTGTTGATGATGACATGGGCTTCTTTTATGATGTTCTAGCCCAGAACACAATTCTTGAGGAAGATGTCAATAGACTCCAAAGACTACTTGACCAATTCTCTCAAGAAGCAAGTCCATCTGCCATCAACATAAACCCATAGATGGCACCTTCACCAGAAGGTCTCCCACACACTCAGCCACTCAAAACTTCCAAGCCACCAGCTTCTGTTTCTGGCACTACTTCTCAGGGACAGAACCCCTCTGAGCAAACAGTTGCTATCTTTCAGCAAAACCTACCTCTCATCACCCCAATGATCACAGACATTGTGATCAAAACCATGGATGAGAGGCTTCCCTCAATCATACAACCCCTGGTGGAGGAGATTGTGAGCACAAGGCTTTCTGCTACTCATACCCTTGCAACCAATGCAACCAAAAAGGGGGAGAGTCAGTCAGTGAAAGCAAAGAGGAAGAGCAAACTGAAAGAAAAAGAAACTGACAAGGTTCGATACTGCACAACTTGACTCAGAGATCAGGAGACTTGAAGTTGAAGAAATTAACTCAAGATGGGCAAGTTATGATGCATTAGAAAGAGAGAGACTAGAGATCATGATCAGATTCATTGCAAAATATCTTGGGAGATCATTGATCGAGATTAAATCATGGACCAGGGACAGTATCTTGGCCATAACCTCCAAGATCTGTTCGTCTGAGGCATACACTAAGGGGTTAGTAGTCGAAGCTTTGAATGAAGCAGGAGCAGGGAGCAGGACTGAGCTAGCCAAACACTCAAAAGCAACACTCACCTCCAAAATGCAAACTCAGCCTGTCAACATTCCCTCTCCAAAACAACCACAACCCACAAAACCAACTCCCTTACCCTCTAAACCAACAGCCGATGATGCACCCAAGAAGAAGAAGAGAAGGGTGTTGAGGCTAGAAGAAGAAGAAGAAGAGGATGATGTGGAAGAAGATAGACTGCCTCTGTCTGCAGTCCTAACATTGCCTAAAGCCAAACCCATGCCCATCACTCCCACCTCACAGATGGAAACTGTGAGAGAAGATTGAAGTAGAACAACAGCAAAGGCTTCATGACGATGAGATGTTGAAAAGCATCGACAAAACTTATGCTGCTTCTTCATCAATAATTAGTATGAAGAAAGAAGCTCTGAGGTTGTACACCCTTGCCAACACATTTCAATATCAGAAGGAAAAGGTGAGAGTATGGCCTGATCCTAGGGTGGCTCACAGGATTGTAAAGAAAGACATTCCTTCGAGATACAAGGGCCAAGTAAAAAGGATCGTAGATGAAGAGATCACAGTGGTCCTTGTAGTATCACCCTGGGAGATTGTAGAAGATTTCAAGAAGGCCTATGAGACTAAACAGCCACCCCAAAAGATGTTAGAGAACAGAGTTATTAAAAAGGGGTTAGTCTACAAGTGGCTTGAGAACTTCAAACAAAATGAGCTCAGTCTGTCACTTGAAGGGACTCATCCTGATGAGTTTGCATACAGATAAATTACAACAGTTGAGCTCAAAAATGGCAAACAGGCCAAGTACATCTCAGAGCTGTATGGGCGTGAAGGATTGTTTGATGGTGAAGCTGAGAACCTGACCATGATAGAACAAATTATGTTTCTCAGAGCATACACCAGAGAATCCTATAGGCTTATATATGAGAAGTGAGTCTCATGGATGGGGGAACAGCTCAGTGTCCAATTCCCCAATACAGAGCTCCCATCCATACATTGCCAACCAAATCATTAGAGGCTCATTTCCAGGCCAGTGCTTATATGGGTCATCTTCTCAATTGATCAAGAAGGAAAAAGACCAACCATTCTACCAACAATAAATGGGACCTCAATAAAGTTAAAGGTTTTGGCTGCATTGGTTCAGGGGGAGTTTGTTGGACCAAAAGAACCAATGAGCCGGATCAGAAAAACCTTTAAGTCCAACAGACGTCACAACAACTACTGAAGACCACAACAGCTGAAGACAACAGCTGATTACAAAGTCTGAAGACAAGTGCTGAAGACAAAGTCTGAAGACAAGTGCTGAAGACAAAGTCTAAAGACAAGTGCTGAAGACAAAGTCTGAAGACAAGTGCTGAAGAGAAAGTCTGAAAACACAAGTGCTGAAGACAAAGTCTGAAGACACAAGTGCTGAAGACCAAAGTATCAGATGTTGTCACAACAGCTGAAGAGGTCTTCTTCAGTAGTTGTGACGGTTTACCTTTCAGTAGTTTTATGTTTTATCTGTTCAGTAGTTTGACACAACAGCTGAAGAATACTTCTTCAGTTGTTGTGCTCATCAGTAGTTTTATATTTTTCAGTAGTGTTGTAAAACGACTGAAGAGCTTGTTCTTCAGTCGTTGTAGTTTCAGTAGTTTCTTATCAGTAGTTTCATATTTTGTACTTAAAACTCTGATATGTTCTCAGTAGTTGTGAACATTTCAGTAGTTTGTTAAGAGTTAGTTATTTTTGTAATAGATCTGCCAGTTGTCACTTTCCCGTGATAACAGTAGCGATTGCACTCTATATAAGGAGTGTCAACTTATTGTAATAGTGAATGATTTGATCAGAAATATTCGACATTATTGAAACATTCCTTGTTACAGAAATATATTCTATCGTTATAACCGTATTTGTTCTTAATGCATACGAGTATCAAATTCTTGCTACAATTTGTCTAATTCTTGTTCTTATTCTGCTGCGTTACGCTCCATTACATCAAACTTGTGATCACTGATCCTGACAAGGGTTGATCATCGAAGCACTGGATGAAGCAGGTGCTGGGAAGAGAACTGAGATGGCAAAGCTCTTAAAAGCCAACTCACCACTAAATTGCTAGATCAGCCTTCTCATACTCCCATTCAAAAACAACCCTCAAAGCAATCATCTCTAAAATCTACAATTCTATCCCTAAACCAAAACCACCCACAACTCAACCTACAAAACCAATTCCATTACCCCAAAAACCATCTCAACCACACCTAGTTACACCCAGAAGGAGGAGAAGGGTGTTGAGGGTAGAAGAAGAAGAAGAAGAGGATGAGAATGAAGACAGTCTGCCAATCTCTGTTGTTCTCAAACTTAAAACACCTGAGCCCAGAAGTCAACAATGATCACACCTGACTTGCAAATGCAAATGGTGAAAGTGAGGATTGAAGAAGTAGAATAGCAGAAGCAGCATGATGAGAAATTCTCAAAATGGTTGACAAGGACTTCCCTCAGTCCTCATCCATTCAAGCAATGAAGAAACAAGCTCTGAGGCTGTACACTCTTAGGCATACATTCCAACATCAAAGAGAAAGAGTGAGGATTGGCCAGACCCCAGGGTAAGTTCCAGAATTCACAAGAAGAACATACCAAGTAGATATCATGGCCAAGTGGAAAAGACTTTGAATGCTGCAATTATGTTGGCTATGGTAGTCTCACCCTAGGAGATTATATAAGAATTCAAGAGAGCACACAACTCAAAGATAACCCCTCAATCTCTAGTTGAGAACAAAATGATCAAGAAGGGGCTGTTATACAAGAGGCTTGAAGATCTTCAAAAGAGTGAACTCCAGTTGTTGCTAGAAGGCTCTCATCCAGATGAATTTGCATATAGAGAGATCACAACTATTGAGTTGAAGAATAGGAAGACAGTAAGGTATCTATCTGAATATTATGGCCCTAAGTTCTTCTTTGAGGGAGAAGCAGAAGAACTCACCAAGGAGGAACAAGTTGTTCTCCTTGAGGCCTATGCAAGAGAGTCTTACAGACTCATCAATGAGAATTAGGTTTCATGGTTGGGACAAGACTCTGTGTCCAGTTTCCCCAAGACAGAGTTCCCTTCCACACTTAGCCACTCAAAAGATCAGAAATCTTTTCCCGGCCTGTGCTTACATGATTACCTCTCAAGCTGATCAAGAGGGTGTTTCTGCCAAATAATAAGTGGGATCATCAATAAACTTAGAGGTTTTGGCTGCATTGGTTCAGGGGGAGTTTGTTGGACCAAAAGAACCAATGAGCCTGATCAGAAAAACCTCAAAGTCCCACAGACATTACAACTGCTGAAGAAGATCACAACAGCTGAAGACATCAGCTGATTACAAGGTTTGAAGACAAAGTCTGAAGACAAGTTTTGAAGATTTCTACTAAAGCCAAAAACTGAAGACCAGAGTGACCAGTAGTTGTCACAATAGCTGAAGTTATTAACTTCAGTAGTTATGATGGTTTTCCTTTTCAGTACTTGTAATTTACCTTTCTGTAGTTTATAGTTTCAGTAGTTTTAGTTCAATAGTTTTATGTTCTTGTACTTAGCATTCTCTGAGATGTGATCAGTTGTTGAGAACATTCTCAGTAGTTTGCATAGTTTCAGTTGTTTGTATAATTATGTTAGATGTCACTATCAAGTGACATCAGCAGACGTCACATTCCTTATATAAGGAATGTTGACCTAATTGTAACGTGTGACTTTCAGCCACCACGAAAGCATTTGAATGAAATATTCCTTTTGCAGAATTCTCTCTCTCTATATAACTGTGTACTATTCCATTGAATATCAATTGAGTTCTTGCTAATTGTCTAATTCATTGTTCGAATTCCGCTGCAATCTACTCTAATTAATCAAACTTAAATCACTGATCCTAACAGCAAACACCTTTGTTGCTAGGATTTCATCAAAAAAACGAACCTGAAAGGCTGCTAAAAACCCATTTTCAGCCGAAATGAAGCTGCTGAAAGACCCTTTTGCAACCGAGATTTTCTTCTAGATTGGAGGGTGTTGTTGTTGGTTCTTATATGCCCAAGACACATACAAGATTGATGTGGTTAGTACGTTATGATCCAAGTCGGGTCATACCAATAACAAGCTATACAAACACCAATAAATAATTATTTGTTGATAAGATCATACAAATTATTGACACCTATTTAGAAAATTGGTTTTCTAAATATTGCTTTTGTGATAGAACAACATTATATGGATGATTTGTTCATGAGATATTTATTTGTTTCATTATTTAAGTTGGTTAAGTAATGTCAAATAAAAGTGTGTCATGTTATAAAATTAGACTATGCTTTAATTTTATAACCTAAATACAATGGAAGAGTGTTTAATTTTAATAAAATATCTAATGGTGGGAAACCATTTTAAAAGAGTAATTCGGCCGCCCAAAGGGGGCTTTGAAAACAGCACATTATGTCTTGTTTGATGCAAGACTTAAAACACTTACACACTCTTCCATCATTTCATACTTCTTCTCTATTCTCTTCACTAAAGCAAGAACACTCTAAACCTCTAAGAAATTCGGATTTTGTGGCTGAAATTTGGGGATGAAAATTCAGATTTAGATAGCAGCTTTGAAAGATTGTTTTGGTGTAAAGCTCCCTAACAAAGCAAGGTGTTTGGAAGAAGCTTGTGGGTATTACAACTTGAGGCCTTCTTCCTTGAAGGATTGCTTCTCAAAACCCATCATCATCCTCAAAGTTTCGACCCTTTTGAGCTGCTGAAAGGTAGTTTTTCACAGCTCATTGTAGCTGTGTTTTTATGTACATTTACATATGTTCATAGCTTGCTTATTCACATATAATGATCCTTTTGTTTTGGTTTGTTTTATACATATATATGTCCCCATAAAACATGAAATTTAAGCTTTATAATCATGTTTTAAAATATATATCCGCTGCGTTTTTCAGAAAGTTTAAGAGGTTAAACTTGGATTTCATCTTCTAACAAACCCTACAATGGAATCAAGAGCCGGTTATGTGGATAGCTTGCTTGTTCTTGTCCTTTGAAAATCATTTTATGGGACTTTATAACCCTTTTAAGGATTGCAATATCTTGTATGTTGAATCCCCAAACTTTCAAGGTTATATTACACATGCTTGTGATTAAACCTTGAAAGATATGTATGTTGTTTGGACAATGTTTAAAACCCCAAATTTCAGTTTGTGTTGGCTGAAATTTCATGGGTTTTAGAGGGGATTCATTATTCATTTTGGATGGTTTGATGAATGTTTATATTGGTGCATAACCTAGCCTTTGGCCTTGTCTTGTTTGGTTGATTGCAATGGTTGTATTTATTTATTCAATGGGGTTGTACATTTATTTATTTGTGCTTTGTTTAAAATGTATTTTATTTGTTATTGGGTGTCATAAATAGATTAGGTGCATTTTCATTCTACTAGATATCTTGTATTAGGACTTTATATCTTGTAATATGAAGACGCATGCATTGGAAGCACAAAGGAGAACATGGAGCATTTTGGATGCGGTTTCAAGTGGGAGGCTTTTGGAAGCTTTCTATGTGTTTTTGTTATGACCCTTAGGAATGCCTATGGACCACACTTGTGATGGCAAACAAGTGTGGACCACTTTAGATGCTACGGTTATGCACATATGCTATGTTGTTTGGTTTATATTATTGTGGTTGATGGCATGTATGTGATATTTGCTTTATCAATCCTATCCATGATCAAAACAAACTAATTAAAAGATTCTTAATCATTAAAAGGAAATAATAGGTTATTAAAATGATTAATGTTTTAAAGATTAAAATGGGTTTAAATCAAGGATCATAGGGTATCTTGTATTTGAAAGCATGCAAGTACAAGTACATAGAGTTTTCTAAACTAGAATTATGAAATCTCTAAATTTTCAAAGAAGTTTAACACCGTCCTTTTGCACAACACTTGAGTCATTTGGAAACTCTTAATGGGATAAAGTTCACCTAACCATTTAGAAGGAACTTGTGACTTAAGGTGGGGATACCACATTTGTGGGATAAAGGTCACCTAACCACTTATGTTGGTAAACTCACATGTGTGTGCAAGTAGAGTAACTTGTTTCGCAAACCATGTTAAATGGATCACCTACAATATGGTTTCCAAATGGTGTTGATGGGATTAACATGCTGACTTTACATATGATGTTTAAAGTCGATCCCATACCTCTAGAAGTTGCAAATGGTTGCAACCGTCAATCGTTGACCACCTTATTAATTTAAATCGTAGGATAAAGGTCACCTAACCACAATTTAAATGTAATGTGGGGTTCTAGATTTTAATATAAAAATGACCTTAAAAGGTATTAATTATTTAAAATAGCAATATCGAAAATACTAAAATAGATCTTTGTTAAATTTTGTAGATGGCCACCAATAATGATAATCATGATAATTCATCCGCGTCCGCCCAATCATTGCGAGCGATTCTCCAAAAGGAACGTCTAAATGATAATAATTTCATTCATTGCTATCGAAACTTGAGAATCGTTCTCAAGCAAGTGAGACGATCATATATTTTAGACGACCCTATCCCCGATCAACCTACTGAGGATGATGAGGAGGCCTATACGATTGGCTGAAGTACACTGAGGACTCCGTCCAAGTGTCTTGTCTCATGCTGGCGAGCATGACTCCGAATCTCCAAAAGGAGTATGAACATCACGAAGCTTATGACATGATAACCCAACTGAAGGAAAAGTTCCAACAACAAGCGAGGGTTGAGCGCTTCGAAACTGCCATAGGTAAGTCTACCAGGATTTCCGAGATGATAGAAGGATGCGATATGGAATTAGAGGTCATAGTTTTTGGTTAGACCGTTTTTGATGACCTTAGGTGGTTTTGATATGGTTCTTGGGATGGATTGGTTGGCGGACTATGAGGCCAACATTGTATGTCGCAAGAAGATGATTCAATTGACAGCGCCCGACAGGAGTTCGGTAACGGTTTATGGTGATCGGAATACGATGATTCCGAAAGTAATCTCAATGGCGGTGGCGGGAAAGTGCATGAGGTGTGGATGTAGCGCCTACTTGGCCTATGTAAAGGATGTGGAAACACTAATACCACAACTGTCTGATGTCCTTGTTATGTGTGACTTTCCAGATATGTTCCCAGAAGAATTACAAGGAGTGCCACCTCACCGTGAGATCGAGTTCCAGATTGACTTGATACCGGGTGCACAACCTATTGTCAGGGCACCGTATTGGTTGGCTCCGACTGAGATGAAAGAGTTGATGGAGCAGTTGCAAGAACTGCTTGATAAGGGGTTTATTAAACCGAGTATCTCTCCTTGGGGTGCTCCGGTCTTATTCTTGAAGAAGAAAGATGGTAGTATGAGGATGTGTATTGACTACCATGAGCTCAATTAGTTGACGATAAAGAACCGCTACCCCTTACCAAGAATTGATGACTTGTTTGATCAACTTCAAGGTGCTAGTTGGTTTTTAAGGATAGACCTTTGATCTGGTTACCATCAGTTGAAAGTGAAGGAACAGGATATCCATAAAATAGATTTTTGCACGTGTTATGGTCATTATGAGTTTCTTGTCATGTCATTTGGTTTGACCAATGTGCCAACTGCTTTTACGGAACTGATGAATCGAGTATGTCGGCCAATGTTGGATAAATTAGTAATTGTGTTTATTGATGATATCTTGATTTATTCGAAGAGCGAGACAGAGCATGTCGGTCACATTCGGGAGGTTCTAGAGACGTTGAGAAAGGAGAAGTTGTACGCCAATTTCTCCAAGTGCACGTTTTGCTTGCGTGAGCTTAAATTCTTGTGTCACGTGGTAAATTCTGATGGGATCATGGTGGATCCGGCAAAGGTGGAGGCAGTGATGCAATGGAAGTCTCCAAAGATGCCATTCGAGATTCGTAGCTTCTTGGGTTTGGCGGGCTACTATAGAAGATTCATTCAAGACTTCTCTAAGTTTGGTTCTCCACTAACTAAGCTGACCCGGAAAGATGTGAAGTTTGTATGGGGTCAACCACAAGAGAAGGTCTTCGAAGAATTGAAGGCGATATTGACTCAAGCTCCTCTTCTGTCATTACTTGATGGGAGTGAAGATTTGGTGGTTTATTCTGATACTTCCTACTCGGGGTTTGGGTGTGTGTTATGCAGAGAGGGAAGGTGATAGCCGATGCATCTTGACAGTTGAAGGTTCATGAGGTCAATTATCCTACTCATGACTTGGAGCTAGAGGTCGTGGTCTTTGCATTAAAGATTTGGAGGCACTACCTTTATGGGGTGAAGGGCAGCGTATTTAGTGACCACAAGAGCTTGAAGTACTTCTTCGAGCAGAAAGACCTCAACATGAGGCAGTGACAATGGTTGGAGCTTATAAAAGATTATGATTGTGAGATCCATTACCATCCGGGCAAAGCCAACGTGGTGGCGGATGCCCCTAGCAGAAAAGAGAGACCCGAACCGATTCGGGTGAAAGCTTATCAGTTGATCCTGACCTCTGATGTGATGAAGCAAGTGAAATAGTTTCAAGATGAAGCATTGAAAGAATATCATCTTAACTTTGAAAGAATGAGCGGTCTGGTCGTAGAATTGGGTGAAAACACAATCAGTGTTAAAATCCGATTTGAACAAATGTGGATTCCTTGTCTTGGGGATCTATGTGAGAAGATTGTGGTTGAAGCTCACAAGACTCCATACTCTATTCATCCCGGAGCTACAAAGATGTACCAAGACATAAAGAAAGACTATTGGTGGCCGGGTATGAAGCGTGATATGGTGGATATGTGAGTAAATGCCTTCTTGTTTACAAGTGAAGGCCGAGCACCAAAAGCCATATGGGAAGATCCAACCTTTGGATATACCGGAATGAAAGTGGGAGCACATCACCATGGATTTCATTACAAAGCTGCTGCGTAACCCGAAAGGGTATGATGCTATATGGGTGATTGTTGACCGTTTGATGAAGAGTGCTCACTTCCTACCGATTCGAGAGACATATTCATCGGAAAGCGTATGATGCTATATGGCTGAAGCTGTCAATACAGCTTGCTATGTACAGAATAGAGTTCTAGTAATCAGAGGTTGATGAGACTCCATATGAAGTTCTTCATCATTTGGCCCCTCTAATTTCGTTCTTCAGAGCTTTTGGGTGTCCTTGTTTCATTCTCAACACACGGGATCAACTCCAAAAATTTGATCCTAAGGTGGATGCAGGGTACTTTGTTGGTTATTCATCAACTTGCAAAGCATACAGAGTCTTCAACTGTAGAACAAAGATGGTTGAAGAGACTCTACATGTTAAGTTTAATGAATCTCCAAAGGACAAGATTCCACAAAGCCCTGTGGAGCTATTTGATTTGGACATACTGCAATATGTTCCTTATCAAACTCCTACTCTTGCTCCTGTCAACAGTTCACCACCTGGTGGTACTGCCGGTGCTAATGATGATCATGATAGCAGTACTCACCTCTTCAGGTTTAGTGACCAACTGCCTATGTCCTCTAAACCTGATGCTCCTGTAGCTTCAGTAGCTACATCCACAACAAGTGCTGATGAGATTTCTGCATCTTCAACTTCATTTGAGTTGCCACCATCTACATGGTTCCAAGAGTCTACATCAACATCTGTTGCTACTGAAGGTTCTATAAACACTTGCACTGATCTCATTGTTTATCCAGAGCTGAAGAATCACCCAATGTCTCAAATCATTGGTGATATCAATGCTGGAGTTTCAACCCGAAGTCAAATATCCATTTTCTGCTTCTATGCTCTCTTCATCAGTTAGCTAGAGCCAAAGAATTATCATGTTGCACTTAGAGACAATGGCTAGGTTGAAGCAATGCAGCTTGAGCTCCTTCAGTTCAAAAGGCAGCAAGTGTGGGAGCTTGTTCCTCTTCCCCTAGGTAAGTGTGCAATAGGAACCAAATGGGTGTTTAGGAATAAAACAGATGAAAAAGGGCTTATTGTTAAGAACAAGGCCAGACTGGTTGTTCTAGGGTATGCACAAGAAGAAGGTATTGATTATGATGAAACCTTTGCCCCTGTAGCCAGACTAGAGGCAATTAGATTGTTCTTAGCCTATGCTGCACTCCACAATCTTAAAGTTTTTCAATGGATGTTAAAAGTGCATTTTTATATGGTAAAATAAAAGAAGAAGTTTATCTGTGTCAACCACCAGGTTTTGAGGATAATAAACACCCAGAATGGGTATACAAGCTTGATAAGGCTCTTTATGGGTTGAAACAAGCTCCTAGAGCCTGGTATGAGACATTATCTAACTTTCTTCTACAAAATAATTTCACTAGAGGCTCCATAGATAAAACTTTATTTATTAAGAAGGTGGATCAGCATAAGCTACTTGTTCAAATTTATGTTGATGATATTATATTTGCATCCTTTGATCCCCAGTTGTGTGATGATTTTACAAAATTAATGCAAATGAAGTTTGAAATGAGTGCAATGGGAGAATTACAGTTCTCTCTAGATTGCAAATCAAACAAAAAGCTGATGGAATTTTCATTCATCAGTCTAAATATACAAAAGATCTTTTAAATAAGTTTGATTTACAAAACTGTAAGCCCTGTTCTACTCCCATATGCAACACCACACAATTGGATATTGATCAGAAAGGTAAAGCTGTTGATGAAACACTTTACAGATGTATGATTGGGTCCTTGATGTATTAACAGCTTCTAGACCAGATATTATGTTAGCTACATGTGTTTGTGCTAGATTTCAGGCTGCACCTAAAGAGTCTCATCTGATTGCAGTCAAGAGGATCTTTAGATATTTGCAAGGTACACAATCTCTAGGTTTATGGTATTCCACTGGGCACTCTTGCAAATTAGTTGCTTTCTCTGATAGTGACTATGCAGGTGTAAGTTGACCAGGAAATCAACTTCTGGTGGATGTCAATTCCTAGGCAACTGTTTGATTTCTTGGCAGAGTAAGAAACAAACATCTGTTGTTACATCCATTGCTGAAGCCGAGTACATTGCTGCTGCAAGTTGTACATCCCAAGTACTCTGGCTTCAGAATCAACTTTTGGATTATGGCATTACAGAGACTAAGACTCCGTTATTAATAGATAGTGCTTCAGCTCTTTGCATTGTCAAAAATCCAGTCCAGCACTCTAGGACCAAACATATAGAAATTAGACATCATTTTATAAGAGATTGTTTTGAAAAGGGTCTAATTAATCCTATGTTTGTGCCTAGTGCTGATGAGCTTGCAGACATTTTTACTAAGCCTTTGGATAGTTCAACTTTCCACAACCTAGTGTTAAGGCTTGGTACGCTGCAGCTAGAATAAGTGACAACTACTGATGCTCTCAGTAATAAGTACTGATGATCATTGGTAACCATGTCACATATAAGTACTATTGAGTTCTTTTACCCTCAGTAGTTTTTATATCTACTGAAGGCTAAATGCCTCACAAGTACTGAAGTACTTTATCTGTTCTAAACTACTGATGTAGTTACAATTATTCATGTAGTTAGAACTACTGAAATCAGTAAAAACAGATAAGTACTGACATCCGATGAAACATCTGAAAATCAGATGAAAAGTCTGATGAGTAAGTGTTGAGGATAGTATGAAACAGCTGAAAAGCTAAGAATTGACGAAAACAACTGATGAGTAATTTCTCTTCAGTTGTTTCTACAACTGCTGTTTCTAAACAACTGAAGCAAGACCACAGTCTTCAGTAGTTTCACAACTACTGATAACTAATACCAAGTCTTCAGTTGTTTACAACAACTGATGGCAAAACCACTGTCTTCAGTAGTTTTCCAACTACTGATGACAAACACCCAGTCCTTAGTTGTTTACATTATATGAAGTCAAAACCACTACCTTGAGTAGTTTCATAACTACTGATGGTTAACACCAAGACTTCAGCTGTTTCAACGTCTGATGGTCAAAACCAAGTCTTCAGTTGTTTTATAACAACTGATGACAACACCACCACTGTCAGTCATTTTAAACCTCTGAAGGTTAATACCACGTCATCAGTAGTTTCAAACAACTAATGACCACACCAAAACCTTCAGTACTTTTCTTTCAGCCTTTTCCTCTCCCTACCCTATAAATACCTGTCTTCTTCTCAAACGTTCCATTAGCCGTTCTTCTAACCTTCATACTTTCAAACATGGCAACCATGAGTCTAAAACCCCGACATAACTGCGTCGCCTACCTCACAAAATCGGCCTTCTGGACAAAGTTTGATCACGCCATAGACCTAATGGCTGATTCTCAATATAATAAAGCTCTGCTCTTAAACCCGACCATCTACCCAGAGTCACTCAGTCAGTTTTGGTCCAATGCCTACGTTCACACTGATGTGCCCACCGGCCAAATCTCTGTTAGGTCATTGGTTAACCAAAAACAAGTAGAGGTTACACCTGAAAGCATTCGCAGAGTGCTAAATTTACAAGATGCTGCTTGTGTGACTGAGTACCCGAAGGGCACAACTGATATGTCCTTCATCAACAATGGGTACGCCAGAAATCTTTGAGCTGCTACGTACTGAAGAAGAACTTAAGATTCTGAACGTTAATATTTCATATGGTGAATGTTTGCTTAGCCTCGAAGACATCCTCATGGGATCAAATGTCTTCCCGGTGGCAACAGGTATTATATTCTATTCTAGAACACCAACCTTTAAATTTTTCACAAATTGTGTTTCTAGAAATTAAAGATCTGCCACAGAAACCTGTGGGAAAAAGATGGCTATTATATCCAAGGTTTCTGATGGCCATAATTTTAAATGAATTACAAACTGATGGCCTTGTTGGCCTTGGATTCCCTGCACCAGCTGTTCTAGGTGAGGTATACTCCAGGCATAACTCCGACCAATCCTTAAAGAAGCTGCCTGCTTGCTAAAACCCAAGCAAAGGGAACCCACAGCTTCAACTGCCAGATCCAAAGTCCCCACCAAGCCAAAATCCAAACCCACACAAGCTAATCAGGGAGATGAGTCCCCTAATGATGCTCCTATACCACCCAAACAGGATAAACCTACTGGTTCAAACCCCCCAGTAGTGTTAACGACTCAACCAGCCACAGCCGCACAGGTATCCTCTCAAAACGATCCTGTTGCAACCATTTCAGGGGAAACCACATTGCTAAGACCTCTCTCACTTGAGGAGGTTATCATTGAAGAACATCCCTCTCCCTAGATGCAATTAGCTTCTATCCCCTCTCCCCATGCAAATGCCCCTCAACGCCCAACCATTATAATTGCCAATGTGCTGACTCAGCTGCATGCCTCTCCTTCTCCCCTACAACCACCAACAAAGGGGAGAACAACAGCACTTGAGGATGAGGATCCACATGCTTCTGACAACCCACAGCACTAGGGTTTAAATTTCTATCTCCTGGTGTGGATATGGAGACCAGAACATCTGGTGAGGCTGCCACATCCTCTGAATCAGCATATGATCAGACTGAGGCTGGTAACATTCCTAAGACCTCACCAAAGGCAACAGCTAATGAAGGACAAAGTCCTAAGGCTGGAAGTCCCCAGTTCCAAGACAAAGGGGCACATGCTACAACTGGTCTACACCCAGTGCATGTACATCCTGTTACAAGCAGGAGGTCAGGTGATTCAGCATTTGCTGATGATGACCTGGGCTTTTTCTACGATGTTCTTGCCCAGAACACCATCCTTGAGGAGGAAGTCAGTAGGCTGCAAAAACTACTTGACCAACTCTCTCAAGGAGAAAGACCATCTGCCACCACATCAACCCAACAGATGGCACCTTCCTCTGAAGGTCCCTTAAACCACACAGCCACTACAGAATTCTCAGCCACCTGCCTTTGTTTCTGGCACCATTTCTCAGGACCAAAACTCCCCCGAGCAAATGGATGCTATCCCTCAAAATCCCCTATCTCTCATCACACCGCAACTAACCGAATTTGTTATTAAAACTGTTGATGAGAGACTTTCTTCTGTCTTACAACCCCTGGTGGAGGATGTACTGAGCTAACATCTTTCTGCTGCTCAATCCCTTGCAACCAATTTGCCCAAAAAGGGGAGAGTTCAGCAGTGAAAGCTAAAAGAAAGAGGATGGAGAAGGAGAGAGAGAAAGAGAAGGATAAAGAGGTGGAAAAAGAGAAGGATTGTGTGTATGAGGCCGAAAAAGAAAGGAATATGATTGAGGAAGGAGCTGAAATTGAAAAAGTACATGAAAGTCAAAAGATTTTCATGTCACATACAAGAAAAAGAAGAGTGCTAAGAAAGAGAAGAACTTGAACGAAATGGTTAAAGAGGCTGATGTTGAACACAGCAGATCAATGGACAATATCATTGATCAGCTGTTTAGGCTTGGTTTCGACACTGAAAAGCCGGATTCTAAAATAAGAAGATTAGAGATTGAAGAGATCTAACAAAGATGGGCCAGCTACAGCACTATGGATATAGAGAGACTTGAGATCATGATCAGATTTATCAGCAAATACCTTGGAGATCATTGATCGAAGTAAAATCATGGACCAGGGACATTATCTTGGCCATAACCTCCAAGATCTTTCGTCTGAAGCATACACTAAGGGTTTAGTAGTCGAAGCTTTGAATGAAGCAGGAGCAGGAGCAGGACTGAGCTAGCCAAACACTCAAAAGCCATACTCACCTCCAAAATGCTGACTCAGCCTGTCCATTCCCTCTCAAAACAACCACAACCACAACCCACAAAACCAACTCCCTTACCCTCAAAACCAACAGCCGAGATGCACCTAAGCAAAAGAAGAGAAGGGTGTTGAGGCTTGTGGAAAAGAAAGAAAATGATGATGAAGAAGATAGGCTGCCGATCTCAGCTGTTCTGCAGTTGCCTAAGCAAAGATTTCTCTCTTGCAATAACTCCTGAGCAACAAGAGATGCATCAAGTGAATTAGAAAAGAAGAACAACACAGATTGCGTGATGAAGAGTTATTAAGAGAGTAGATAAAGCTTATGCAGCCACTTCCTCCATCATCAATATGAAAAAAAAAGCTCTCAGAGGATCTATACTCTTAGAATACTTTTTAGTATGTGAAGAAAAGAGTAGAATTTGGCCTGATCCTAGGTGGCTCACTGTTGGACCAAAAGAACCTATGAGCCGGATCAGAAAAACCTTTAAGTCCCACAGACGTCACAACAACTACTGAAGACCACAACCTGAAGACAACAGCTGATCAAAGTCTGAAGACAAGTGCTGAAGACAAAGTCTGAAGACAAGTGCTGAAGACAAAGTCTGAAGACAAGTGCTGAAGACAAAGTCTGAAGACAAGTGCTGAAGACAAAGTCTGAAGACAATTGCTGAAGACAAAGTCTGAAGACACAAGTGCTGAAGACAAAGTCTGAAGACAAGTGTGAAGACAAAGTCCGAAGACACAAGTGCTGAAGACAAAGTCTGAAGACACAAGTGCTGAAGACAAAGTCTGAAGACACAAGTGCTGAAGACCAAAGTATCAGACGTTGTCACACACAGCTGAAGAGGTCTTCTTCAGTAGTTGTGACGGTTTACCTTTCAGTAGTTTTATATTTATCGTAGTTTTGTAAAACGACTGAAGAGCTTGTTCTTCAGTCGTTGTAGTTTCAGTAGTTTCTTATCAGTAGTTTCTTATTTTGTACTTAACACTCTGATATGTTCTCAATAGTTGTGAACATTCAGTAGTTTGTTAAGAGTTAGTTATTTTTGTAATAGATCTGTCAGTTGTCACTTCCCGTGATAACAGCAGCGATTGCACTCTATATAAGGAGTGTCAACCTATTGTAATAAATGATGATTTGATCAGAGATATTCGATATTATTGAAACATTCCTTGTTACAGAAATATATTCTCTCGTTATAACCGTATTTGCTCTTAATGCATACGAGTATCAAATTCTTGCCACAATTTGTCTAATTCTTGTTCTTATTCCGCTGTGCTAACGCTTCATTACATCAAACTTGTGATCATTGATCCTGACAAATGGTATCAGAGCAGGTTAATCGTTGATCGATCTAATAATTGATCATTGAAACTGCTATTCAAGATCCATGTTTGATTGAATTAGCATTTTTGTGTTTTGCAAGAAACGGTTATAGAGATTGAATTTTGTGTTTTCTGGTCAATCATCCTAAGATTTTCTCTTGGTTTTCATTGAGTCTGTTGTGGTCTTTATAACAACATTTAAAAGCTTGAATTAAATTGTATTTGGACTCAAAATGACTACTCCTTCCAATGATACTCACAATACTGGTTCCTGAACCAAGCCTCCAATGCTGGTTAGGAATGAGTATAACATATGGCAACGACGAATGCGCCATCACCTGTCTGTTAACAGCGCAGGTTGTTGGACATCAGTGGTACATGGTCCACACAAGCCTATGGTGAATAACCCGAAACACACATCAAATGGTTCCGAAGAGGAGGGAGCAATACTCAGATGAGGATAAGAAGTTGTTTGAGATTGATGCAAAAGTCCATGGAATTCTTGCCATGGCACTGCCTAATGAATTCTATTCTGGGCTAATGCATCATGAAACTGCCCATGACCTCTGGAATGCCTTGAAAGAACAATTTGGAGGAACAGATGAGGTCTTGGCAAATAATAGAGAAATCCTGCCCAACAATATGAGGCATTCCCTCATAGGAAGGGTGACACACTAGCGGTTCTCTTGTTTGATATCTGAATTAAAAATGGTCAAACATGAGACACCAATAGCCAGATGAATAACAGATTTCTCAGATCACTGCCTGAGAGATGGGACACATATACTATTGTCCTACGCTCCAGTGCAAATTTGGACAAACTATCTCTCACCCAACTCCATGGGAAATTGCTCACATTTGAGAGAGAGATAGAACAGAAACAAAACTTCTTCATCTGGAAAGCTCACTGAAGACTTTGTACCAGGCAACACTGCCTTGGTTGGTCATGAGTTAGAATATGCTTCATCTGAATGCCAGTATGATGAGCATATTGACTTCTCTTCAAACACTTCTGATTCTGCATTTGTGAGTGTTGATAGTCAGTTTACTGATGTAATAATGACAATCTATGCTTCATCATGGATGATCTCAAGGGGATTGCTGATGATGACTTAGAAGAGATGGATATTTTGAGCCAAATGGCCTTGATAAATATCAGATCTCAGAAGTTCTACAAAAGAACTGGAAAAAGTTCCCAGGACTCTCTGGCAAAACCAAGTTAGTTTTTGACAAGAGTAAGTTGAAGTGTCACAAATGCCACAGGCTTGGACACTTTGCTAGAGAATGCAGATCATCTGGATCTAATTCCTCTGCACCTTTTGTGACTTTCCCTGGAAATAGTCAACAACACAGAGGGCAACATCCTGTCAATTCTAGTCATCATTCCAACCACAATCTCCTGCATATTTTGTTCCTCAGGTCAAATGCCATATCCTTACCCTTGTTATTACATGCCACAGTCAAATCAAGTTCAAGTTCCTATAGTACCACAACCTCATGCACTACCAGACCTCAACCATCTCAATCTCATCAACCTCTCTCAACCTCAACAACATAGCTTCTTCACCCCTGGAGGTGTTGACTGGAGCAGTTTACCGGATGACATGTCTGTCATGAACAACTGTTCACAGGTGCTGGTCAACATGGTGGTGACAGTCCTTTTGGGAATCTGGCTCTCATGGCCTGGAGTCTACTGAGGGTTCCTGCTCAAATGCATCATCTTCACAGGTAACTCAGGTATCTTCAGAGGCTAAAGCCAAGTTAGTTCTGAATCATGCATTGCTGCTTTTGTCTCCATTAGAGAGGCAAATGTAGCATTAATAAATCAAAAACTTGAGCTTGAGAAAACCATTTCCAAAAGAAAAGCTGAGTTTGAGTCTGCTCTTAATAGTAAAAATGATGAGATTTATAAGCTTAAATGCCATTAAATGATGAAAGGCTAAGCTAGAGGTATTCTGGAAGACCAGAGAAGTCTCAAAGAAACCCTTGCAGTCACCCAGGTAGAGTGTGATCGATGGGTACAATCATGCAGAGTTTTGAAATGCTTCTTAGTAAGCAATCTGCTTCCAATGTGAAGTTTGGTATTGGTTACAATCACACTGCTCCTCCTACAGATTTTGCTTCAAGAGCAGAAGTGAAATCTGATGGAGAAAGCAATAACCAATCCACCTCATCATGTGATTCACTTTTTGATAGAGCATCATCAAAAGTTGAAGTCAGCACTAAGCCCTCTCAGAACCCATCAGCTGATATTGATGGTTCTACTGCTGACACTCACATGATACAAAGATGATCACTCAGGAGTTATTTCTGAAAGTCCTGAAAGGACTGGAGAGCAAGATTTAACACCTGAAGTTCAAACTCCAACTACTGTCAGCACTGAAGAGAAGAAACTGTCAGTAGAAGAGTTTGAAGACTACTAAAGAGGAAGTCAAGAAGCAAATAATGCTTCCAAAGTACTGAAGAGCAAGTCTTCAGTAGTTTCATCCTCTTTAGTTGATGATCATCATAAGATGAAGAAGAAACCATGTGAAGTATGTGGTTTGTTCAATCATCTTACAGATGATTGTTGGTACAAAAGGGGATCCAAACTCAAACATAAAGAAAAAATTGGTTAAATGAAAACTGAGTTTGGAGCCACATTTGTACCAGCAACATCAATCCTGTAACCCTCAAGTCCAAACAGAAATCCAAAAAGAAGGGGTTAAACAGGTAACACTGAGATTCCTCAAAAGAAGAGGTGCAACATAGGAACTTATCAAACTCCAATGCCAATGTGTCTGAAAGCTGAAAGCCTTATCCCAAAATCAGACACAGCTTGTTATGATTGGTTCAACATCTATTGGAAGAGTTAACCAATTAGATGTTCCTATGTTGAAACCACAGAAAGGGGTCCAAGCCAAAGGATTCCTTTTCTTCACCAGCTTCTTCCTCTCAGGCTGTTGTTTCCAACAAACATTTAGTTTACCATCTGTTGATGAGAACAGGCCCAAGACCAAAAGGTTTGGGTCTCAAAATCTAACTAATTTGTTGTATTTTGCAGGGTTCTTCAACATACCTCAAAGGCATCTGGTATGTAGACAGTGGAGGATCCATGCATATGACAGGAAACAGATCACTTCTTATGACTACTCTCAAGAAGGAAGGGGTTTGTGTCATTTGGCAATGATGCAAAGGGTTACATCATGGCAAAGGCTTTGTTTCCAATGGGGAAATAAAGTTTGATGATGTTACCATGTGGAAAATCTCAAGTACAACCTCTTGAGTGTCAGTCAAATGTGTGACAAAGGCCATGTTGCTCTTTTCACCAGTCAGAACTGTCGGATTCTGTCATCCAAAGTTCTAAGTTTGATTGATAAGGTGCTGGATGAACACACTCTCCTAAAGGCCAACAGGACAGGAAGAGTGTATGCCTTAGATCTTTCCAAGAAATAGATCTCAAGGCCATCCTTGCCTATTTTCCAAGGCTTCCCCCCAAGAATCTATTCTATGGCATAGAAGGCTGGGTCATGTTAATCTCAAAAACATGAATCAGCTGATAAACCATGGTTTAGTAAGGGGACTGCCTATGAAGGAGTTCAAGTGTGAAGATAACTGCACTGCTTGTTTAAAAGGAAAACAGCACAAAGCTTCATTTCCCTCCATAGAAGAACCTAAGTCCACTGCCTGCTTACAGCTTCTTCACATGGATCTCTTTGGTCCTGTGAAAGTGATGAGTATGGCTAAGAAGAAATACTGTCTGGTAATTGTGGATGATTACTCCAGATTTGTATGGACTTTCTTCTTGCATTCAAAGGATGAGGCTGCACAGTCCATTATGAACTTTGTGTTACATGTGAAGCAGTATTCCCTACCAGTTAAGTGTGTGAGGAGTGATAATGGTACTGAATTTAGAAACCACACACTTGATGAGTTTTACTTATCAAAGGGAATCAAGAGGCAGTATAGCATCCCAAGAATCCTGAGCAAAATGGAGTAGTGGAGAGAAAGAACAGGACCCTTATGAAGCTGCAAGGTCCATGTTGGCTCTCTGGACTGCCAATGACTTTTTGGGCTGAAGCTGTCAATACAGCTTGCTATGTACAGAATAGAGTTCTAGTAAATCAGAGGTTGATAAAGACTCCATATGAAGTTCTTCATCATTTGGCCCCTCTAATTTCATTCTTCAGAGCATTTGGGTGTCCTGTTTCATTCTCAACACACGGGATCAACTCCAAAAATTTGATCCTAAGGTGGATGCAGGGTACTTTGTTGGTTATTCATCAACTTGCAAAGCATACAGAGTCTTCAACTGCAGAACAAAGATGGTTGAAGAGACTCTACATGTTAAGTTTAATGAATCTCCTAAGGACAAGATTCCACAAAGCCCTGTGGAGCTATTTGATTTGGACATACTGCAATATTTCCTTATCAAACTCCTGTTGTTGCTCCTGTCAACAGTTCACCACCTGGTGGTACTGCTGTGTGCTGATGATGATGATGATAGCAGTACTCACCTCTTCAGGTTTAGTGATCAACTGCCTGATTCAGCTAGACCTGATGTTCCTGTAGCTCCAGTAGCACCATCCACAACAAATGCTGATGAGATTTCTTCCAAATTCAACTTCCTTTGAATTACCATCCACTGATTGGTTTCAAGGAAATGATTCACCATCACCATCTGTTGCTGCTGAACCTGCTACAAACACTTGCACAGATCTCATTGTGTATCAAGATCTGAAGAATCACCCTATGTCTCAAATCATTGGTGATATCACTGCTGGCGTATCAACAAGAAGTCAATTGTCAATTTCTGCTTCTATGCTCTCTTCATCAGTCAGCAAGAGCCAAAGATTATCACATTGCTTTAAAGGACAATGGATGGGTTGATGCCATGCAGCTTGAGCTTCTTCAGTTCAAGAAACAGCAAGTGTGGGAACTGGTTCCTCTACCTCCAGGTAAGTGTGCAATAGCACTAAATGGGTGTTTAGGAACAAAACTATGAAAATGGGCTTATTGTTAAGAACAAGGCCAGACTGGTTGTTAAGGGGTTTGCACAAGAAGAAGGTATTGATTATGATGAAACCTTTGCCCCTGTAGCCAGACTGGAAGCAATTTCGATTGTTTTTAGCTTATGCTGCTTATCAAAAACTTAAAGTTTTTCAAATGGATGTCAAAAGTGCATTTTTGTATGGGAAAATTAAAGAAGAGGTTTATGTATGTCAACCACCAGGCTTTGAGGACAATAAACATCCTAATTGGGTGTATAAGCTTGATAAGCTCTTTATGGGTTGAAACAAGCTCCTAGAGCCTGGTATGAGACATTATCAAACTTTCTTCTGGAAAATGATTTCACTAGAGGCTCCATTGATAAGACTTTATTCATTAGGAAAGCTGGGCAGCAAATCTATCTACTTGTTCAAATTTATGTAGATGATATTATTTTTGCATCCTCTGATCCTCAGTTGTGTGATGCCTTTACAAAGTTGATGCAACAGAAGTTTGAAATGAGTGCCATGGGAGAATTACAGTTCTTTTGGGTTTGCAAATCAAACAAAAGGCTGATGGAATTTTCATTCATCAGTCCAAATACACAAAAGATCTTTTGGAAAAGTTTGATTTACAAAACTGTAAGCCCTGTTCTACCCCCATGTGCAGCACCACACAACTGGATACAGATCAGAAAGGTAAAGTGGTTGATGAAACACTTTACAGATGTATGATTGGTCCTTGATGTATTTAACAGCTTCTAGACCAGATATTATGTTTGCTACATGTGTTTGTGCTAGATTTCAGGCTGCACCTAAAGAGTCTCATCTGATTGCAGTCAAGAGGATCTTTAGATATTTGCAAGGTACACAATCTCTAGGTTTATGGTATTCCACTGGGACTCTTGTAAATTAGTTGCTTTCTCTGATAGTGACTATGCAGGGTGTAAGTTGACCAGAAATCAACTTCTGGTGGATGTCAATTCCTAGGCAACTGTTTGATTTCTTGCAGAGTAAGAAACAAACATCTGTTGCTACATCCACTGCTGAAGCCGAGTACATTGCTGCTGCAAGTTGTACATCCCAAGTACTCTGGCTTCAGAATCAACTTTTGGACTATGGCATTACAGAGACTAAGACTCCGTATTAATGGATAGTGCTTCAGCTCTTTGCATTGTCAAAAATCCAGTCCACACTCTAGGACCAAACATATAGAAATTAGACATCATTTTATAAGAGATTGTTTTGAAAAGGTCTAATTAATCCTATGTTTGTGCCTAGTGCTGATGAGCTTGCAGACATTTTTTACTAAGCCTTTGGATAGTTCAACTTTCCACAACCTGGTGTTAAGGCTTGGTATGCTGCAGCTAGAATAAGTGACAACTACTGATGATCTCAGTAATAATTGGTGATCATTGGTAACCATGTCACATATAAGTACTGATGAGTTCTTTCACCCTCAGTAGTTTTTATAACTACTGAAGGCTAAATGCCTCACAAGTACTGAAGTACTTTATCTGTTCTAAACTACTGATGTAGTTACAACTACTGAATTCATACAAACAGATAAGTACTGACGTCCTATGAAACACCTGAAAAGCATGCAAAGTCTGATGAGTAAGTGTTGAGGACAGTATGAAACAGCTGAAAAGCTAAGAATTGACGAAAACAGCTGATGAGTAATTTCTCTTCAGTTGTTTCTACAACTGCTATTTCAAAACAACTGAAGCCAAAACCATGTCTTCAGTAGTTTACAACTACTGAAGACTAACACCAAGTCTTCAGCTGTTTACAACAACTGCTGACAAAACCACTGTCTTCAGTAGTTTCACAACTACTGATGACTAATACCAAGTCTTCGTTGTTTCATCACCTGAAGTCGAAACTGTCTTCAGTAGTTTTATAACTACTGATGACTAAATCAGAGACTTCAGCTGTTTCAACGTCTGACGGTCAATACCACGTCATCAGTAGTTTCAACAACTGATGACTCACACCAAAACCTTCAGTCGTTTTCTAACCCGACCCTTTAAATACCTTATCCCACCTTCAGAGTTTTTATCTTCTCTTCTCAAACCTAACGTTCAAAAACTCTCTACCCTCTCTTCATCAATGGCGACCATGCAACTAAAACCAGAGACAACTGTGTCGCACATCTCACCAAATCGCCATACTGGACCAAGTTTCACAACGCCATTGATTTAATGGTTCTATCACCCTACAAAACGGCGTTTCTGGTAAATCCCACCATATATGCCGCATCCCTTAACCAATTCTGGACAAACGTCACTTTGGTCTCTGAGGAGAACGACACAGAGTCTCTTCAATCGTTTGTCCATGGCCAAAAAGTGGTCATCACTCCAGACACTCTTCGCAAACCCTTAATCTGGATGATGCCACTTTCCCAACTGGTTATCCAAAGGGCACAACAGATCAATCATTTGCCCCATGGATACCAGGGACTTGTGCATCTACCTTACTGAAGAAACATTTCCCGGATGCCGAACGTCTCATATTTCATATGGTAAAGTATGCCTTGCCTCCAGACTTCATCATGGGATCAAATGTCCACAAGGTGGCAACAGGTAATGTACTCCATCCTTGAGCAACAACCTTTAAAATTTGCTGAAATACTATTTTTAGAGCTCAAGGATATGGCCCAAAAACAAACTGCTAACCGTTGGATATTATATCCTCGGTTCATAATGGCCATAATTGAAAACCAGCTTCAAGCTGAGGGACTTGTTGGCCTGGGAGTCCCTGCTATGGCTGTATTGCCTGAAGTATACTCCCGCACAACTCTGACCAATCACTCAAAATGGCTGCCAAGCTGCGCAAAACCCACGCAGCTGGAACCCACAACCACCACCTCCAATCCAAAGTCCCCACCAAACCCACTAAAAAAAGACCAGAAAAGCTACTCAGGAAATGAGTCCCCTGAGGATGCCCTGCAACACAAACGCAGGCTATATCCACTGGTTATAACCCCGTAGTGGATATAAGAACTCTCCCAGCCACAGCCGCTCAGGATTCCTCTCAAAAGGAGCCTGCAGCAACCACAGAAGGGTACCCACATATCTGGATCTTCCTCATTTGAGGAGATTGCCATTGAAGAGCACCATTCTCCCCAGGTGCACACTGCTTTTACCCCATCTCCCCATGCAACCGCCCCCCAAAGTCCACCCTAATCATTGCAAACATGCTGACTCAGCTGCATGCCTCTCCTCCTCCCCAACAACCACCACAAAAGGGAGAACCACAGCTATTGAGGACGAGGATCACCATGCTTCTGACAACCCACACCACCAGGGTTTACACGTTCTATCTCCTGGTGTGGATATGGAGATTAGAACATCTAGTGAGGCTGCCACCTCTTCTGAATCAGCACATGATCAGAATGAGGCTGGTAACATAGCTAAGACCTCACAGAGGCAACAGCTGATGAAGGACATAGTCCTGAGGCTGGAAGTCCGCAGTTCGAAGAAAAAGGGGCACATGCTAAAACTGGTCTACACCCAGTGCATGTACATCCTGCTACAAGCAGGAGGTCCGGTGATTCAGCATCTGCTGATGATGACTGGGCTTCTTTTATGATGTTCTGGCCCAGAACAAAATTCTGAGGAAGAAGTCAGTAGACTACAAAGACTACTTGACCAATTCTCTCAAGAAGCAAGTCCATCTGCCACCAACATAAACCCACAGATGGCACCTTCACCTGAAGGTCTCCCGTACACTCAGCCACTCAAAACTTCCAAGCCACCAGCTTTGTTTCTAGCACTGCTTCTCAGGGACAGAACCCCTCTGAGCAAACAGTTGCTCTCTTTCAGCAAACTCTACCTCTCATCACCCTAATGATCACAGACATTGTGATCAAAACCATGGATGAGAGGCTTCCCTCAATCATACAACCCCTGGTGGAGGAGATTGTGAGCACAAGGCTTTCTCCTACTCAAACCCTTGCAACCAATGCAACCAAAAAGGGGGAGAGTCAGTCAGTGAAAGCAAAGAGGAGCGCAAACTGAAAGAAAAGGAAACTGAGAAGGAAAAGGAGTCCGTGGAAGGGAACCAAAAATGATCAGTGAGTGAAAGTCACAAAGACTTTCACGTCACACATAAGAAGAGGAGGGTGAAGGAAAGGAAAAAGAGCTCAACTCGATGAGATGATCAAAATGGCAGATGCTACTCATAGTAAATCAATGGTTGCCATTATTGATCAACTCTATAGACAAGGGTTCGATACTGCACAACTTGACTCACAGATCGGAGACTTGGAGAGAAGTTGAAAAACTAACTCAAGATGGCAAGTTATGATGCATTAGAAAGAGAGAGACTAGAGATCATGATAGATTCATTGCAAAATATCTTGGGAGATCATTGATCAAGATTAAATCATGGACCAGGGACAGTATCTTGGCCATAACCTCCAAGATCTGTCGTCTGAGGCATACACTAAGGGGTTAGTAGTCGATGCTTTGAATGAAGCAGGAGCAGGAGGCAGGACTGAGCTAGCCAAATACTCAAAAGCAACACTCACCTCCAAAATGCTAACTCAGCCTGTCAACATTCCTCTCCAAAACAACCACAATCACAACCCACAAAACCAAATCCCTTACCCTCTAAACCAATAGCCGATGATGCACCTAAGAAGAAGAAGAGAAGGGTGTTGAGGCTAGAAGAAGAAGAAGAAGAGGATGATGTGGAAGAAGATAGGCTGCCTATGTCTGCAGTCCTAACATTGGCTAAAGCCAAACCCATGCCCATCACTCCCACCTCACAGATGGAAGCTGTGAGAGTAAAGATTGAAGAAGAACAACAGCAAAGGCTTCATGATGATGAAATGTTGAAAAGCATCGACAAAACTTATGCTGCTTCGTCATCAATAATAAGTATGAAGAAAGAAGCTCTGAGGTTGTACACCCTTGCCAACACATTTCAATATCAGAAGGAAGGTGAGAGTATGGCCTGATCCAAGGGTGGCTCATAGGATTGTAAAGAAAGACATTCCTTCGAGATACAAGGGCCAAGTAAAAAGGATCGTAGATGAAGAGATCACAGTGGGCTTGTAGTAAACCCTGGGAGATGTAGAAGATTTCAAGAAGGCCTATGAGACTAAACAGCCACCCCAAAAGATGTTAGAGAACAGAATTATTAAAAAGGGTTAGTCTACAAGAGGCTTGAGAACTTCAAACAAAATGAGCTCAGTCTGTTACTTGAAGGGACTCATCCTGATGAGTTTGCATACAGACAGATTACAACAGTTGAGCTCAAAAATGGTAAACAGGCCAAGTACATCTCAGAGCTGTATGGGCGTGAAGGATTGTTTGATGGTGAAGCCGAGAACCTGACCATGGAAGAACAAATTATGTTTCTCAGAGCATAGACCAGAGAATCCTACAGGCTTATACATAGGAAGTGAGTCTCATGGATGGGGGAACAGCTCAGTGTCCAATTCCCCAATACAGAGCTCCATCCATACAATGCCAACCAAATCATCAGAGACTCATTTCCAGGCCAGTGCTTATATGGGTCATCTTCTCAACTGATCAAGAAGGAAAAAGACCAACCATTCTGCCAACAATAAGTGGGACCTCAATAAAGTTAAAGGTTTTGGCTGCATTGGTTCAGGGGGAGTTTGTTGGACCAAAAGACCAATGAGCCGGATCAGAAAAACCTTTAAGTCCCACAGACGTCACAACAACTACTGAGACCACAACAGCTGAAGACAACAGCTGATTACAAAGTCTGAAGACAAGTGCTGAAGACAAAGTCTGAAGACAACTGCTAAAGACAAAGTCTGAAGACAAGTGCTGAAGACAAAGTCTGAAGACAAGTGCTGAAGACAAAGTCTGAAGACAAGTGCTGAAGACAAAGTCTGAAGACACAAGTGCTGAAGGACAATGTCGGAAGACAAGTGCTGAAGACAAAGTTTGAAGACACAAGTGCTAAAGACAAAGTCTGAAGACACAAGTGCTGAAGACAAAGTCTGAAGACACAAGTGCTGAAGACCAAAGTATCAGACGTTGTCACAACAGCTGAAGAGGTCTTCTTCAGTAGTTGTGACGGTTTACCTTTCAGTAGTTTTGTAAAACGACTGAAGAGCTTGTTCTTCAATCGTTGTAGTTCAGGTAGTCATATCAGTAGTTTCTTATTTTGTACTTAACACTCTGATATGTCTCAGTAATGGGAACATTCAGTAGTTTGTAAGAGTTAGTTATTTTTGTAATAGATCTACCAGTTGTCACTTCCCGTGATAACAGCAACGATTGCACTCTATATAACGAGTGTCACCTATTGTAATAAATGAATGATTTGATCAGAAATATTCGATATTATTGAAACATTCCTTGTTACAGAAATATATTCTCTCGTTATAACCGTATTTGCTCTTAATGCATACGAGTATCAATTCTTGCTACAATTTGTCTAATTCTTGTTCTTATTCCGCTGTGCTACGCTTCATTACATCAAACTTGTGATCACTGATCCTGTCACTCACAGAATACAAAAGAAAAACATCCCTCAGATACAGTGGTCAAGTCAAAAAGATTGTAGATGAAGTGATCCTTGGCCATTGTAGTTTCACCCTGGGAAATCCTGGAAGATTTCAAAAAGGCCTACACCTCAAACATGCCTCCACAAAAGATGCTAGAGAACAGAATGATCAAAAAGGGCTGGGTATAAGAGGATGAATGAGATCAGAAAGGATGAGTTACCACTGCTGTAGTAGGTCATCATCCTGATGAATTTGCTTACAGACAGATTACAACAGCGGTACTCAAAAATGGAAAACAGGTCAAATTCCTGTCTGAGTACTATGGGCCTGAAGGATTCTTTGATGGTGAGGCAGAGGAGCTCACCATGGAGGAACAAATTGTATTTTTGGAGGCCTACACCAGGGAATCCTACAAGCTCATAGTTGGGAAGTGAGTCTCATGGACGGGGGAACAGCTCAGTGTCCAATTCCCCAATACAGAGCTCCCATCCATACATGCCAACCAAATCATCAGAGACTCATTCCCAGGCCAGTGCTTATATGGGTCATCTTCTCAACTGATCAAGAAGGAAAAAGACCAACCATTCTCCCAACAATAAGTGGGAAAATTATTCAATTAGAGGTTTTGGCTGCATTGGTTCAGGGGGAGTTTGTTGGACCAAAAGAACCAATGAGCCATGATAAGAAAACCTCTAAGTCCCACATGATATCACAACAACTGCTGAAGGCCTCATTAGCAGTTTGACAAGTGCTGAAGACTTCAACAGCTGAAGATCAAGTACTGAAGCTCAACAGCTGAAGAACACAAGTGCTGAAGCTCAACAGCTGAAGAACACAAGTGCTGAAGCTGAAGACCAAAGTACTGAAGTACAACAGCTGAAGAGTCTACAAGTGCTGAAGATCAACAACTGGTGTACAAAGTCTGAAGACAAAGACTGAAGACATCAGCTGATGACATTTACTGAAGTCATTAGCTGATAAAACGTCTAAAGTTCAAGTCTGAAGACCAAGTACTGAAGTTTCAGTAGTTTGTCACAACAGCTGAAGAATACTTCTTCAGTAGTTGTGATATCAGTAGTTTTATATTTTTACTTTCAGTAGTTTTGTAAAACGACTGAGGAGCTTGTTCTTCAGTCGTTGTAGTTTCAGTAGTTTCTTTTCAGTAGTTGTAGTAACTGATAACACTTAATATTTTTGTAAGAAGATGTCAGTTGTTTTGACATCTTCAGTTTTTGTGTTTCGGTTGTTTAAATAAATCTGTTAGATGTCACCATCAAGTGACATCAACACACGTCACATCTCCTATATAAGGAATGTTCCAGCGCGACATTCCTATATAAGGGATGATTGACCTGATTGTAGGTGTGACACTTTTTGCCACCACGAAAGCGTGTGATTGAATGAAATATTCTTTTGTAGAAACTTTCTCTCTCTATAACTAATTCTATTCATTGCAATATCTTTGGTATTCTTGCTCGAATTGTGCTAGTTGGTACTCTATTCCGCTGTTGAAATCATTCAAATCGATCAAACTAGATGCTGAGATCCTATCAGGAGATGAGTAATCAAGTGACATGTTCTGATTGTATGATCCTTTCCGAGACCTGTACTTCATCCTCAATTCTTCCTGTCTCAGCTTCAGAATGAAATCATTAATATCCGACATCGCAAGTATATCATTCTGTCTTAGATTTGACACAAACGAAACCCACTTCTCTGGCAACCCATCAGCAACACTTGACACCTTGTCTTCCATGGACGTGGTTACCCCATGAGTGTGCAGCTCACTCATCAAGTGGTAGAATCGGTTGATGATGTCATCAATGCTCTCTTTTCCTATCAAATAGAAGTTATCAAACTCCTTCTTTAGAGCCTTTTCCTTTAATGCCTTCAACGTTGCATTCCTGTCATACCGTTTTCCCAGAGCCTCCGGTAACTTCTTTGCTTGTTTGTTCTTAGAAAACTAATGGAATATGTCCTTAGGAATCGACTGAGTCAACAAAGCATACACCTTCTTTTCAGCATTGTATTTCACCTTCTGGCTATCAGTCATGCCGCCCAAAGTAAGGTTAACCCCATCTGCACCAACCAGCATGCTATAACCTGTCTTGATTGATTCCCACATATTGGGATCAAATCCATTTAGATATATCTCTAACCTTTGTTTCCATCGTGGGTAATCATCTAACGTTATAAGTTTAAGGGGCTTATTGTGATTCCCAAATTCATTTTCCAGAAGTAAAAGGTTCTGGATCCGTGAGTCCCTTCCGGTAGTAAACACTGAGTACTGATCTTCCATCTCTATGAAATTTGAACTTCAAACTCAAACTTATTCATTCGTGCGAATGGAGAGGTACGAGTGGGTCAATCGTGCGATTGAACAAATGCGGATGATTCAATCGTGTGATTGGACAAGTGCAGATGAATAGTCGTGCAATTGGACAAATGCAGATGGACATAGCGAATGAGATTGTTTAGTCGTACGAATGTATGGGCGACTAAGTTCAATCGTGTATATGGGAGGTGCGATTGAGTCAATCGTGCGACTGAAGGCTGTTGGTTTTGAAAATTCGAAGGTTTTTGGTACTTCAACACAAAAATACGAATTTTCACGAACCCTAATCTGCCGTAAGCCGAAAAAACACGAATTTTTAAATCTGGAGGCGACAAAAACACTGTTTTACTCAAAAAGATGGTGTTTTGGAATGAAAAACGTGATTTTTACACCAAAACTGATCAAATCACATGCAAAATCAAGAGCCAAAGCTCTGATACCACTTGTTAGGGACCGTGTACGTATGGAGTACTAACTGATTTTACACGTATACCAGATCGAAAAGTGCAGAATCCTATTTGATTGGCGATCCAATCAGGGAGAACACAGTTCAGATCAATCTAACGATTAAAGAAACGTTAAGAATAATTATAACAAGATCAACTGCGATCTATGAACTTAGAATAGGTTTCCTTGAGTCTCTAGACGGCTAGGGTACGATTATGTGCGTAGGTATTCGAATTGTTCTTTTTGTCCATGAATTATGTGGTATTATAGGTTAGGGTCTTCAATCGTATGACTGAACCATTAACATGGTTCAGTCGTGCGACTGAATCATGCGATTGATCCATCCGCACGACTGAAGGTTCAGTCGTGCGACCTAGTCAATCTTATGTCTCAATTGTGCGACTGATCCAGTCTCCGGGTTCAGTTGTGCGACTCATCCATTAGCATGAAGTATTCATGCGTATGGTCCATTAGCACGGTCCATTTGCATGACGACTTCATATGATTAAGTTTGAACACGTTTCTCAACAATAATTTACTAAGAATTATGTACAACAACCACAAACTTATATAGTTAGTTCACTATAAATTATCACACAATAAACAATGAAATATTAAACATTATAAGCATCAACTACATATTGTACTTCATTCATACCCATTCATTATATATATGTAAGACATGATAGACATTTTACATTAAGCTTCTAAACTAGGTACATATGTATCAACAGGGAGTGGGGCCTTACAAGTTGGTATCAGAGCCAAAGATTTAGTGAAACGTGTAAAATTTTAAAATAAATCATAACTTAAGCTGAAAATGGTACGGGAAAGGAAGGGATGCTAGTCCGAGTAGCTGCGTGGCATCAGGGATTTTCTTAATGTTAATTGGTATGACGTGCGCATGTTATGTGGTTATGTGTTGCTATTAGATTTAGATACTAATGTAGTCAGGATAGGTAATGCTGGGGTATGAAGAGTAATGTAAGTGGCTAATTACAAGTGGCCCCTATAATTAGGGACTTACTATACTTGACATAAATTGATCTATTCCCTTAAATGATCATGTTGGTGTTTGAATCTTTCACTGTGTGTTTAGAGGATGGCTGGTGGTAGATCATCTAAATCTTCATGTGGTGGAGGTCATGGTGCTGAACCACGGGCTACGAGAGGAAGTCCTAGAGCCGAAAAGGTGGTTCATGAAGAACCCGAGACCCCTCATCCGGAGGGCGGTGATGAGAATGCCAATCTGAGAGCCTCGGTAAAGGAGGCTATTGTGGAAGAAGTTCATCAGGTCATGTAGATGCTCCTACCGTCTGTGGTGACTGAAGTAATAAAGGCTTTAAGGGAAGGAGAAAAAAGGAGAGGAATAGGTCCTCGGGAGAACGGAAGCAACTGGAGCCTGAAATGGTTCTCTCCAATGATGAAGAGGAGGAAGAAGAAGAGCCTGTGCCGGAGGCGGCACGAGGCTGTAACTACGGGGTATTTCAAAGGTGTAAGCCCCCTACTTTTGATGGTAATGGCACTGCTGCTGTTGCTCACTGATGGGTGTGGGAAATGGAAGCTGTTTTGTATATCAGTGAGTGCCGAGAAGACCAGAAGGTGAAAATTGTTGCCCATCATTTGTGGTCTCGGCTCTGTGTTGGTGGGGCAATATAGTCCAAGCCGAGGGTAGTCAGGCAATTGGGAGAATGAGGTGCTCTGAGTTGAAAAAGTTGGTGATTGAGGAGTTTTTTCCTTATAGGGAAATGGATAAGGTGGAAAGGGAATTCCTACAGCTGGAGGCGGGAACAATGACACATCAACAATACACCACTAAATTCAATGAGATGGCATGTCTGGTGCCAGACCAAGTGACGCCTTTGTTACGAAATTCAGGGTTCGCCGACGGATATTCGTAGGCACATGATCGCTACCCGGCCGAGCATGTTTCGGTCAGCGTTTGATTTGGCAGGAGATTGTGTGATGAAAGAACTGTGGTTGTGACTGAAGGGAGCAAGAAAGGTTGTGGTGACCGGAATTGGAATGGAAAAAGGTTTGGTAGGGGTGGTGCACCGATGAGTAATAAGAAGGCACGGGTAGATGACCGTCGTGTGGTCACATCTGGTACGGGGTGTGGCAAATGTGGAAGGGAGCATATTGGAGAATGTAGGCTGGGATCAAACTTATGCTTCAAATGTGGGAGGACGGGGCATAGAGCAAGGGACTGCCGTGTGGTCAGGTGTTTAACCTATGGTGGAGAGGGTCACATGAGTGGAGAATGTAAGAAGTCGAGGGCTGAAGGTTCGGGGGTGAAGAAGACCGGAGGAGAAGGACCGAGGGCGAGCGCTAGAGCGTTTATGACGACGCAGGAGGAGGCTAGGATGGACACTGATGTTGTGTAAGGTACGTTTCTAGTAAAACAAACATTAGCCTATGTTTTATTCGATTCTGGTGCTAGTAAAAGTTTCATTCTTGTTGCTTTCTGTGCTAAATTGCCTGTTAGTAGTAAGAATTTAGATGCACCCATTGATTTAGGAACTGCCATAAGTATGTCTACCAGGATTTCTCACATGATAAAAGGTTGTGATGTGGAATTAGAAGGTCATAAATTTCTAGTTAGACCATTCTTAATGACCTTAGGTGTTTTCAATGTAGTTCTCAGGATAGATTGGTTAGCGGACTACGAGGCGAACATTGTGTGTCTCAAGAAGATGATTCGTTTGACAACGCCTGACAGGAGTTTCGTGACGATTTATGGTGATCGAGTCACTACGATTCCGAAAGTGATTTCAATGGCGATGGCGGGAAAGTGCATGAGGCGTGGATGTAGCGCCTACTTGGCCTATGTGAAAGATGTGGAAACACCAACACCATAACTGTCTGATGTACCGGTTATGTGTGACTTTCCGAACATGTTCTGAGAAGATTTACTAGGAGTGCCACCTGACCGAGAGATCAAGTTTCAGATTGATTTGATACCAAGTGCCCAACCTGTTGCCAAGGAACCATATTGGTTGGTTCCGACTGAGATGAAACAATTGATGGAGCAATTGCAGGAGCCGCTGACAAGGGATTCATTAGACCAAGTATCTCTCCTTGGGGTGCTCCGGTCTTATTTGTGAAGAAGAAAGACGGTAGTATAAGGATGTGTATCGACTACCGTGTGTTGAATAAGTTGACAGTAAAGAACCGATACCTGTTACCGAGAATTGATGATTTGTTCGATCAGCTTCAAGGTGACAGTTGGTTTTCGAGGTTAGATCTTCGATCGGGCTACCATCAGCTAAAGGTGAAACAGTAGGATATCCCTAAAATAGCTTTTCGCAGGCGTTATGGTCACTACGAGTTTCTTGTTATGTCATTTGGGTTGACCAACGCTCCAGCTGCTTTTATGTATTTGATGAATCGAGTGTGTCGGCCGATGATGGATAAATCCATGATTGTGTTTATCGATGATATCTTGATTTATTCCAAGTGTAAGGAGGAGCATGTCGGTCACATTCGAGAGGTGTTGGAGACGCTAGGGAGAAGTTGTATGCTAAATTCTCCAAGTGCACATTCTGGTTGCATGATGTTCAATTCTTGGGTAACGTGGTGAATCCCGAGGGGATTATGATGGATCCAGCAAAAGTGGTGGTTGTGATGTAATGGAAGTCTCAAAAGACGCCATCCGAGATTCGTAGTTTCTTGGGTTGGTGGGCTACTACAGAAGATTCATCCAAGACTTCTCTAAGATCGCTTCTCCACTAACCAAGTTGACCCGGAAAGATGTAAAGTTTGTATGGGGACAGGCTCAGGAGAAGGTGTTCGAGGACTTAAAGGCAAGGTTGACTCAAGCTCCTGTTCTGTCATTACCCGATGGAAGTGAAGATTTGGTGGTTTATTCTGATGCTTCCTACATGGGGTTGGGGTGTGTATTAATGTAGAGAGGAAAGGTTATTGCCTATGCATCCCGACAGTTGAAGGTTCATGAGGTTAATTACCCTACTCATGATTTGGAGCTAGCTGTTGTGGTCTTCGCATTAATGATTTGGAGGCACTACCTATAAGGGATGAAGTGGACCATATTCACTGACCACAAGAGCTTGAAGTACTTCTTCGAGTAGAAGGATTTGAACATGAGGCTGAGGAGATGGTTGGAGCATATAAAAGATTATGATTGCGAGATCCACTACCATCAGGGCAAAGCCAGCATGGCGGCGGACGCCCTTAGCTGAAAACAGAGACCCGGGCCAATTCGGGTGAAAACTTACCAAATCATGACCTCTGAGGTGATGAAGCAAGTCAAAGAGTTTCAAGATAAGGCATTGAAAGAAGATTATCTTGACTCCGAAAGAATGAGAGGTCTGGTTGCGAAATTGGGTGAAAACACACTCAGTGTTAGAACCTGATTCGGACGAATGTGGATTCCTCGTTTTGGGGATCTATGCGTGAAGATTATGGATGAAGCTCACAAGACTCGGTACACTATTCATTCCAGTGCTACAAAGATGTACCAAGACATGAAGAAAGAATATTGGTGGCGGGTATGAAGCATGATTTTACGGAGTATGTGAGTAGGTGCCTTACTTGTTTACAAGTGAACGCCGAGCACCGAAAGTCGTATGGGAAGATCTAACCTTTGGATATACCAGAGTGGAAGTAGGAACATATCACTATGGCCTTTATTACGAAGCTACCGCGTACCGCGCGAGGGTATGATGCCATATGGGTTATAGTTGATCGTTTGACGAATAGTGCTCACTTCTTACCAATTCGCGAGACATATTCATTCGAGAGGTTGGCAGATCTTTTCATCAAGGACATCGTAACTCGTCATGGTACACTAGTGTCTATTGTGACTCATCGTGACACCCAGTTTACCTTCAAATTTTGGAAGAAATTTCATGATGTCATGGTGACGAGGATACACATTAGCACGGCCTATCATCCCCAGACAGATGGTCAGTGAGAAAGGACCATTCAGATGTTGGAAGATATGCTTCGGGCATGTGTCATTGACATTGGAAGACGTTGGGATAACCACTTACCATTAATTGAGTTCTCATATAACAACAGTTATCATGCCAGCATTGTATGCCCCCTTATGAGATGCTATACGACAAGAGATGTAGAACACCCGTTTGTTTGGGTGATATTGGTCATAAAGAGTTAGGGAGTGTCAAAGTGGTCGAGGCTACGAGTAAGACTTTGGATAGGATCAAAGCCTTCATGAAGCCAGCCAAAGATAGATGGAAGGTTGTATGATGATAAACGGCGTAGATCGATTGAGTTCAGGTGGGTGACAGAGTTATGTTGAAATTCTCATCTTGGAAGGGTATCATTCATTTCCGAAAGCGGGGCAAGTTGAACCCGAGATACATAGAGCCTTTCCGAATCATTTCTAGATTAGGAGAGGTGGCCTGTAGATTGGAGTTACCAGATGAGTTAAGTGGAATTCACCCGACATCCTATGTATCTCATCTGAGGAAATGTTTAGCAGATGAGGATACAGTTGTACCACTGGAGGATATCGAGGTAGATGAAGCTCAATTATGTGGAGCAACCAGTGGCAATCATTGATCATAAAGAGAAGATGTTGAGGAATAAAGTGGTTCCTCTTATGCGTGTACAGTGGAAGCATAGGAAGGGATCTAAGTCTACGTGGGAGACTGAAGAAGAGATGAGACAGCATTACCCATGACTGTTTGAGGAATAATCGGGTTTCGGGGACGAAACCTATATAAGGGGGGTGGACTTGTAACACCTAGTTATTCTTTTAAAGTTACTAAAGAAAGAATTAAGTGAAGAAAAAGAAAGAAAAGATATTTTACTCAAGTGGAAGGGTAAAAAGTGTAAAAAAGGACAAAAGATGGAAAAGTTGGTGAGTAAAAGGTGATGGCCACCCATCACCTCCTACAAACCCATATCTTTCGGGTTGAGAAAAAGAAAGAGAGAAAGTAGAAATTTTTGGTTCTTTGAAGACCAAGTAGAAAAGATAGAATTCAAGGTAAGAATTCGTGTGTTTATGATGTTCTTAATAGTTTTATCCTCGGTTGTATGCTTATGTGTGTTTGTGTGTGTTCGGGTGTGCGCTTTGGTGGGTTTGTAGGTGTGAACTTGTAGCAAATGGGTTTGAAGGAAGTCTTACCCGAAGAGGCTGTAAAGGTGAGTTCTAGAACCCCCTTTTTACATGTTTTAAACTGCTTTGGGGCTGGAAATGCATGTATGAACTTTTTTTACAAAAGTTGGGTCTCATACCCGTATATGTGTATGTGTGTATGTTGCGGGTGGGGTTTGATTTTGGGTTATGTTTATGTTTGATGATGTTATGGTTGGGTTTCTAAAGCTTAGAATGTAAGATTTAAGCTTAGAACATGATAGCGGGAGTTTGGGGACCGAATTATGATGTTAAGTGTGACCTGGGATGCTCATGCGTCCAAACAGTAGCTCATACGCCCAGCCATAAATAACTGCTTAAGTGTTCCTCATGCGGACGAAGAGTCTTCCTAAGGAAATGCAGATGAAGAGTCTTCCGGAGGAAATGCGGATGAACATGTTTACTGTGGCTGAGTAAAGGAAATGTGGATGAACATGTTAATGCGAATGAGTAAAGTTAATGCGGATGAACATGTTAACTGCGGATGAGTAAATGAAACTTGGATGAACTTGTTAATGTGGATGAGTAAAAGAAATGCGGATGAGTAAAGGAAATGCGGATGAGTAAAGGAAATGCGGATGAGTAAAGTTAATGCGGATGAACATGTTAAATATGGATGTGTAAAGGAAATGCGGATGAACATGTTAATGCGGATGAGTAAAGTTAATGTGGATGAACATGTTAATGTGGATGAGTAAAGGAAATGCGGATGAACATGTTAATGCGGATGAGTAAAGATAATATGGATGAGCATGTTATTGCGGATGAGCAAAGGAAATGCGGATGAGCAAAGGAAATGCGGACGAGCAAAGGAAATGCGGATGAGTAAAGGAAATGCGGATGAGCAAAAGAAATGCGAATGAACAAAAGAAATGCGGATGACCAAAAGAAATGTGGATGAACACTAAGAATATTTTTTGATTTTCTTGGGGAAAAGTGTTATGTAGGCTTTGACTTAGGAGGTTCCCGGGGGCTATGTAAGTTGACTTTTTAAGGTCATAGATGTTATGATGGGCATGATTGATGATGTATGGTTGGTGTTTGTGCATGATGCTATGATGTATGTTATGTATGTATGATGATGCCATGTATGGTGATGTTGTATGCTTATGTTGATGTTCCTTATTATTTATGTTTATTTTCCCGTGGATTTACGTTGAATGTTAATGAATGAAATGAAAGTATTATGTAACGTAAAGTGGAAGATAAACAAAAGAGGAGCATAATGATAGAATGCATGCATTGATGATAGAGAAAGTAAAGAAAGTCTTGCAAGCCTTGTATGTGGAAACACGCCCAATGAAGGCTGTTAGTTCAACGGTGTGCGCGTTAGCTACCCCAGAAGGATGCACGCTAGGGTCCGTCTTTATGACCGACCATTTGTATAGAACTTTTATCGCTTACCCTGGGTGTTGTGATCAGGATGTCGTGCGCCATGACGGGGGGGGAGGCTTCTATGATATACCTCGGCCGAGTACCCACTTTATGCATGACAGTGGGGTATAGCACATGACAATGATACACTTTAATTTACCTAGGTACTGTGGCTAGGCTACTGACCACCATGATGGGGGGTCTATGATAGACCTCGGCTCAATACCCGCTTTATGCATGACGATGGGGTAAAGTTCATGGTTTTGGATGGAATGTAAAGAAGTAAAGATGAACGTATGAATGAAAGTTAACGAATAAATGATGAAGATGATATTGATATTATCTATGCGTATATATAATACATGATCACGTACGATTGTAAAGAACGATTTTAAAGGAAAGATAAAGTATGTTTTATTTTAAAACTAGAACTCACTCAGCAACGCTGACTTTTTATGCATTTTCTAGTTGGCAGGTAAAGTTGTTGAGGATGGCACGTGGCGTCTACTTGGCTCTTTTGGATGGCATCCTTTTGTTTAATGTTTTTGCATTGTAATGCGAACAAATGATATTGTGTAACGAATGTTGTATTGTTTTGCAAACGCATTTTTAATGAAAATGTTGTTTTTAATGTTTCCGCTACAATGTTTATTTCAAGTTAATGTAATTGTATGTTTTATGTGTGATGTTTGGCCAGCTGTAGGTGTCCCAGGAGCAGGGCCTTACACCTTCCATTTCCTAAATATCTTTACGGAGAAATCACCTTCATAGCTAATTTACTGGAAGGATTGGTTAAGAGCTTCTTTTTGAAAGGACAATTCACCTTCCTCATCATCCAGTTGAAGATCAGTGTTTATGATGGTTGGTGTGATGAAGATTGTCCTCCCCTGCACGGTAGCACACACTGCCTTCTCCCCATCTACAATAACCTCTTAACATATTTTCAAGAAATCAAGTAGATGATCCTCATAAAGAACTGGATCGATGGTAAGGGAGGCGGAATAGTTAGACAAAGCCATGAATTGGCAAACCTCTAAGAAGTGTGGACTTTCTTAGAGTTTAACATGACAACCTAATTAGGCTGCCTGTGTAACTGCATGGAAAAATCAAGGTCATTTCTTCAGAACAAATGCGGTCAGGTTTTATTCACACTGTAGCAAATGCGGTGATAGGGAGGTGTGACTAAAATTCTCACTAGGATCGAATATAATGATCAAGTCAGAGATTGAATGGCCGAAACAAACAATCATAACCATTTAATGCAGGAATATACTCATAAATGCTTGTATATATTGATGAAGGTGATTGATTATAATAAATGCTAGGGTTTTAACAAAAACAATAATAATGCACCATGAGAAAGTGTAATACAAAATGTTCTAATTGTCTATTAAAAGTCATCTCATGTACAAGGTATTTTATTCTATTTATAGGTTGACAAGATGCCTTTTTTACAAAATGATTAAACTACCCCTAACCTATACATCAGAACTAGTCTAAGTCTTCATTAGCATATATTTTGTTCATCCGCATTGACAAATGCGAATGAGTTGTTCATCTGCATTAGTAGTTGGTCATCCGCATTGGGTAATGCAGATGAACAAATACTTATGTGCATTTGTTGCTGGTCATCCGCATTTGTCAACGCGGATGAACATGTCTTGTCCGTATATCTTTGTGACTATTTGCATTTGTTAATGCTGAAGAACAAACATTTGTTAGCATTTGTTCTATGTATTTTGCATTTACAAATACGGTTAGGCAACACTTGGTTCTTCTCAGCAGATTCTTCATCGTATTACTTCTTGGACTTTGGGAGTTTCCAGCTAAACAACCATCAACTCACCAATTGAATTGGCATGTATGATCCTTTTAGGGTTCAACAATACTCCCTCTACGGATCATACAACCTATATTCTTCAATGGTTTGGTGGTAGTTGAGGTTGAGAGGATTCCGCTGGGTCTTGTGAAGGCAGTAGTGGTTTTGCTTGTGATGGATCCAAAATGGCCTTTATCATATTGACAAAGTCATTGGCATCTGACATATTTATCTATTCAGCACATGTTTCTCATCTTACTCATAGTGTAGATGGCTTCTAATTGCAGTTTCTTAAGAGAAACGGGTTCCCATATAGATACAGTGGACACCCCATCCCTATGAATCAGTAAAGCTCCATCTACATCAAGTTCCAGCTTTACAATATTTCCCAGCTACATAGGAGTCCTTTTATTCTTTCTCTTTTCTCTCTTGGCAATGATTTGATCATATGCCATCTTTAGTATTTCGATGCATTTCAAAAGAATTGCATGTCATCTTCACCATGTTTGTTATATAACTCTCTGAAATGCCTGGTGTAGATGTAGTGGATGTATGATTCATCTAATTGCCACACTTCATATCCACTAAGCAATCTAATTTTTACCCCTTCCTTTCCTCCTAATTTTCTTTCTATTACCAACTCATAAGTCTTTTCATCATAGTACACATTTGAGATTGGTATGGACGAATGGGTGCCAGACACCGTCTTTCTTTTCAAAGACTCTATTGGTTTCACTCTCAGCTCTAGAAACACAACCTCCTTTGCTCGTTTAGTCTTTTTCTTTTCTAAATGGTTGATGAAGGATCTATCTTTATTTATACAAATAGTCTTCAGAGACTTGAAGTTGTCAGTTCTATTGAACATTCTAAGAATTTCATCTAACTCATACCCTCTAAACATGGTCTTGTGATTGATCAGTTCCAAGTTAGGCAGTTCCTTTAAGTCATGAATCTCCAGGGCATTTACAAGAGCAAAGTACTCTGTAAAGAATTGAACCAGCCCTGAGATCCTTTTGACCATTAACATATTCCAATCACTATCATACTTCCAGGCAATAGTTTTTTAATCAGTTTTGCCCTTGGGAGTAGACACACCCTTAACCATCTCTGCGGTGGTCAGTCCTTCTTGAAGTTTCAGTTAAGAAGGCTCAACAAACCACTCAGGATATCTATGAAGTACAGGTGCCAAAGAGTCATGATCCCTGTGGGTGAGCTGCATATCTTGAGCAGACACTCTAGTTCTGGGCTTTTTGCCAGTAATTTCTTCTTTCAGAGTTTTAAGTCTCTGTTTTTTCTCATTGATCAACCTAAGGATGGCAGCGCTTAGGGAATTTGTTTTCATATTACCGGCTTTCTCTTTTTGAATCCTTGACTTGATAGATAATCCTTCATTTCCCTATTAGACATGTTATAGGGATCAGGATATAAAGATTGAGGAGTTAAGGTTAGCTTCTTCCTAAATGGTACTTTTGGCATATCATCTTTAGGAGAGAGAGTCTTCTCATACTCAGTCTCAACTATGTGGTCTACCAGCTTGTACAAATTTTCTTCTTTTGCCTTCATTCCCTCATAAGTCATGCTGAAAACTTCATCAGGATCATATCCATTATTAATCAAAAACATGGCTTTAACCATTAAGTCATTAGTCTGTGCCTTTTCAACCATTTCTTGTATTGATTTTTCTTCCTTCTTTGGACTCTCAATTTCTATTGGTTCATCAACCACATAGCCACCTTTTATTTCTCCTTCCTCCAAATCTACAAAATCAACTTTCTTTTTCATTTGAGCCTTAGCTTTTTCATGTTCTTTTAAGAATTCAGCTATAGCTGGAATGCTTCTTGGATCATCCTTCTTGCTTTTCTTTATTGGCTCTTCTTCCACCATAGGCCTTTTCCCTTTTCTTTTCAGATAAGTACTTCCTCTTTTTTGGTATATGTCTACATTGAAGGACGAGAAGAGGTTTTAGGCTATGGTTGTTCTTGTTTTGGAATGACAGCTATTGATTCTTCCTTTTCTTGTTATTCTTCACATAGTTTTCTCATCAGCTCCTTTTGATCTTTAGTAACTGACACAATAGGAACTAGTTTCATGCTTAATTCTTCTCAAGAGGATAGGAGATTGAGGAATCATAACAATTGGTTCAGCAACAGTCTTTTGTTCACTTATAAAGTCCAAGAAATCATCATCAATGATGAATTCTTCAGCTATGAAGCTGTCTCAAGCTTTCATCATATCACTTGCACTTAGCTTCTTTAGAGTGAGCATCAGCTGATTATTCTGAATAGACAACCATTTCTAAGCTGGACTCTTCATTCTTTGACTAGCTTGTTTCTTCTTCTTTTTTAGTCTCAGAAAGTTTCATCTTTTTAGATTGAGGAGAGTCATCACCACTCTCTGTTGAGGAACTTTTAAAGGAAGTGTCCTTCTCACTATCCACATCTCTTTTATTATCATCATCTTTTATTTCAGCTTTATCCTTCTCTTTTAATTTCAGCCAACATTTCAAGCTCAGAGACTCTTTTGCTTACGCTTTCATTCTGATTTTTCAAATTAAGAATGATTTCAGTCTGTTCTTCTATTAAGTCTTCCTGCTCTTCCATGGCAATTGTCTGTATTGCTAAAGTGTCCACATGACGACTTATTTTTTCTCTTGATTGTTGAAGAGCAGCTTTAAGTTTATCAATCTCTTTATCTTTTTCATTCTTCTTTGAGACATACCTTTCTTTCATTTCTTTCAACTCAGCCTCCTTTTTATCGAGGTCCAACAATCTGTCTTGAATGATGCTTGATCTTCTGTTCAGAAATCTTTCCATCTTTGCTACTTTTTGCATAAGTTCAAAGATAAGCTCATCCTTCTCATGTGGTTTATTCACACCAGATCAGCATAGCTTTCTGGAGGAGTAGCTTCATAACTGACTTTCTAGACAGGAATTGGGCTTGGGTTATCATCCTCATCAGATGATTATTAGGATCTTTTTGAAGAGCTGGCAGAGTCACCAAACTCAACTGGCTTTGTTACAATAGGAGGTGGTTGGCCAGGTGAAATGGGTGAATAATGAATTGGAGAGATATGTGTGGAATTGATAGGTTGTGTATGGGGAGATGGAATTAGTGATCTATGAGGTGTTGGTAGTAGGGTTCTGTGTGGAGTTTGTATTGGTGATGGTGCAAAAGGTGATGCCATGTCATGAACATGAGGTTGAGTGTGAAGATAACCCCCTACATCAACATTGGGTGACACTAACCCATATCTTTCCTCTTTTTCCTCAACTTGATCATCAGAAGCTTGCTAAACATGAGCAACACGTGCTTGAACTTTCTCATCAGCTTGAGCCTATTATTCTTCACCTTGTTCATCAAGGTTATTTTGTTGGAGCATCCAAGGTAAAAAAGGAGAGTGAGCTCCACTGTAGAAGTTCCTAGGATGCCTCTTCTTGATATATTTGTACGACTTTGCATCATAGTGAGGGATATTCAGCATAGGTCCTTCAGCCAGTATCTCTCGGAATGCTTCATTAATTAGACATTGAATGAACCTTAGGTACATAAGAAACATATATCTTCTTCCTTCCTAGACATTAGATACAAGACCATTGAATACATATGCTGACATGTTGAATGGTCTATTAGTGCATAAAGCACATATTGCAGATGAAGTAATCATAGGAATATCATTCCATCATGTCTTTCTTTTGGACAAACAGTGTTGATAGAGGTGGATCAGAAATCTCCATGGTAAGTCAACCATCCTTTCCTAATTTTTTTTCCTTCATACCCTCCATCATAGCCAATGTTGGCAAAAAAGTAGTGATCTCATAATCTTCTAGCTCAATGGGTATGTTTGCATCATCACCAAACTGTAGACACTGACTCACAGATTGCTCAATGATGATCAAAGTATGTTCAGCATCAACTCTCCTAGATAAAGTCTTTTCACCATCAAACTCTATCACTTCAGTAGTGTTCCAGAATGACCTTATGAATCTCTCATAGATAATAGGTCTTACTATGATGACATAAGCTACTCTTGTAGTAGAGATAAATCTGATCATATCTCTGAGCCCTTCTGCCTTAGGTACATCAGGGTCAAGATAACCACTAACATTATGTACCTTGCTCCAAGTGAGATTTTCCATGTGCCCTGCATTAGAGGCATATGACTTAGATTAATGAAAGTATATGTTTTACATTATGCATACTTCATCAGTTTGACTTTTGATGGTCAAAGATAAGTATCTGAAGGTACTGTTCTATAGGAATCACTTCAAATTTTGTTGTTTTTCAAGAGTTATTCATTGTTATTTTTGTTTATCATGTTTGAAGAGATGATTTTTGATGTTGTTTGATCCTTAATCTGATTTTATTTCAAGAATTGATTTTGACATTTTCACATTCATCATCCTCTGTTTATATGATGAACATGGTTATGAATTTTTCTTGTTTGTTGATATTCTTCTTAGTTCGCATGCTCATTGAAGTCGAAAATGTTCATCTTTTCTTAGAATGGATCAGATTTTGAGTGTTCTTCATTAATCTAGGGTTCTAAGTTCATCATCAGTCCAAGTGTTCGACATTTAGGTTACAAAATGTTGAATGTTTCACCTTCTGTTCGATAGTATTGATGAGTAGAATCAATGATGAGGGCAGAATAGATGAGACTAAGATCTTTGAATGTTAAAGATGATGATGATTGAAGAAGATGAACAATGTGTTTTTGCTCGTCGCACTTTAGAGTCACGCAAATTTGAAAAGTATTAAATGTCCTTTTGAATGTGCTTTAAATAGTCAAATAATAACATTTACAAGTTTTTCACAAGTTTCAGAACAAATGCAGTCAATATTTAGTTCACACTATAGCAAATGTGAAAGGGTTTTATACATTCGCATTTGTTTACTGTTGTAAATGCGGAAGAGTAAAACTTAATAGCTAGGACATTCGTATTTTTATACTGTAGCAAATGCAGAAGTTTGAATACTTAAGATTTCTCATATCCGCATTTGTGCACTATTGGAAATACGGATGAACAAGGATCATCAGCATTTGTGCAATGTAGCAAATGCGGTTGATCAAACTTGTTCAGCATTTGCTCATTCTAGCAAATGTGGCTGATTAAACTTGTTTAGCATTTGCTCACTGTAGCAAATACAGCTGATCAAACTTGTTCAGCATTTGCTCACTGTAGCAAATGCGGTAGAGTAAAATTTCTACATTCACTTGATCATCATCCATGGTTACAGAAGAGATTAAGCATTTGTTTATTCCTTTCGAATGTACATGTAAAGTTTTGAAGTTACACATATCCACAAGTGCGGATGCGAAAAACAAATGCGGAAGTGAAGTTATCATCCATATTAACAAGTGCGGTAGAACACTTATGTTCCGCATAGGCTTTAACACTTCAAAATTTTCATGTATACTTGTTGGACACAAATGCGGTAGAGTAAAATCCTTATCCGTATTAGTTTCACTTTGACATAAATTGTTACCTGCATTAGTTATATGCATGGGTTACTTCACCCATATTAACCAATGCACTTACATGCATTAACTTTTGATCCTAATCAAAGGTAATGTTTCTGTTTTGGTCTTTCATGTTATGAAGAACCATCTCTGATTGAATTCTCTTATGAAGTTAATTAAATTATCTTATGAAGTTGTTGACTATTGTAAGGGTCATCAACTTTCACTTGAATTCACTTGTATGCTAGAGGTGATAGAAGTTTCCCATTGTTTGACTGATCTTGGACTTCTTATGCTTCCAACCATCTGGAGAGGCTAAGATACTATGGTATAACTTATGCACCAACACATACATTTTCTTTTTGACTCCCCCTAAAGTTTATATCCACACTAGGATAGAACATTTAAAGATTGAAACTATTTGAAAATTTTGTACTTTTGATTATTAATAATGAATAGAAGTATATCTTCTGTTGGAATCATATCAATCTTACATTACACATGTGCATCCCTAATGATAAAATGGATGTGTTTATGAACTTGTTGATTGAAGGTATGTTTGTCCACTTAAACTCATACCAGGTAGATATTTTAATGCATGTGATAGTATTTTATTTTCGGTTGATGTAATTATTCAATATGTAGTTCATACACAAAAAAATGTAATGATCAACCATCCTTACGTAATGCATGGTAGAACTTTTTCACAACTTTCTTTACCAGGATACTTAAGTTATGAGGCCTCATTTTCACTGATCCTCATTAGGATTCTTTTACTTTGATCCTTTTCATGGTGATCCACATTGGGATTCTTTTCACTTCACTTTGGAAGGTGATCCATGATTAGATTCTTTTTTTCATTCACTTGGAATGTATTGCTTTTGTAGATTCATACAATTTGGATGTGTTCCTCATTGGGAATCTTTTGGATCAGTACATTTGTGCTATGTGCTAGTTTCATCAGGTATTTGTTCAGCAAAACAAAGATGAAACTTCATGTAGGTGAAGAGATTCATAAAGTATCATTACCTAGTGTGTTTAGGTTACTACGCACACATACACTCAAATAAGCTAATACATACATGTACATTGAGATGAGTGTTCCACCATTGAATAAGATTTTAGTTCATCACTGCATGTATCTTCTCTTCCAAGTTAAGCCTACCAAAATATTTGGTAAGTCATGATAGTCTCTTAATTTTGAAATAAGCATAGTGAATGATATAACAACTGTAATAATATCATTTCCCAAAAATTCTTTTCTTCATCAAAATTGACTTTTATTTATAACTTTTTGATGTTTTTGAATTGTTTTTGATGTTTTGATTGGTTTTACTCAAGGTTAATCATGCCAATTGATTGAACTAGGAATTCAAACATACTAGGTTCAAATGCCTTAGTAAATAAATCAGCTAGTTGATTTCCAGTGGGTACTTGAATCAATTTGATTAACCCCTTTTCATCATAGGTTCTCAAAAAGTTATATTCAATTTCAATGTGTTTTGTTTTTGAGTGTTGAACTGGATTATTTGTAATGAAAACAGTTTTTGTGTTATCAATATGAATTGGTGTGTGCAAGAAGTTAAAACCATAATCAAGCATCTGCTTTTGAATCCAGAGTACTTGAGAGCAACAAGCTGATGCTGCATTCTACTCAGCTTCTGCTATTGAGACAAATACGTTTGTCTGCGTCTTGCACTGCTAGGAGACCAGTCTGGGACCAAGAAATTGACAACCGCCAGAGGTGGATTTCCTGTTGATATTGCATCCTCCATAATCATTGTCAGTTAAGGCATAGAGATTGAACTCACCCTTCTTTTGGATACCATAAACCAAGATATGGTTTGCCCTTAAGGTATCTGAATATCCTCTTGACAACATTCACATGAGATTCCTTAAGATCAGCTTGATATCTTGCACACACATAAACACCAAATATACTATCAGGCCTACTGACTGTTAGATACATAAGTGAACCGATCATTGAATGATAGTGAGTCTGATCTAATGATTTGCCTTCTAGGTCAGGTCCAATCTTCCCTTTAGTATCCATAGGTGTTTTGATAGACTGACAATTAGCAAAGTGAAATTTCTTCAATATTGTTTCCACATATTTTGATTGATTTATGAAAATTCCATTTGTAGTTTGTTGGACTTGCACCTCAAAAAAGAATGTGAGTTCCCCTATTGCACTCATTTGAAATTTTGAATGAATAAGGTCTTCAAAGTCTTTACAAAGTTTCTTGTTTGTTGAGCCAAAAATGATATCATCCACATAAATCTGGACTAGCACCATGTCTCTTCCTCTTTTTTTATGAAGAGAGTATGATCAATCTTTCCTCATTCATATCCATGTTCAAGAAGAAAAGATGATAGAGTCTCGTACCAAATTATTGGAGCTTGATAAAGACCATAAAGTGCTTTGTCAAGCTTGTACACCGTGTCGGGGAAATCAAGAACTTCAAAGCCAGGTGGTTGACTTACTTAGACTTCTTCAGCAATATTTCCATACAATAAATATTCTTATTGCTTCTAATATGGCCAGAAAGATTCTTATTGCTTCTAATCTGGAAATAGGTGCAAACATTTCATCATAATCAATTCGTTCTTCATGTTTGTAACCTTGTGCCACTAGTATTGCTTTATTTCTGATGACAATCTGACTGGGTAAGTAAGATTGAGATTCTTACTATGAATCGAATATGATAATCAAGTCAATGATTGAGTGGCGAAAACAAACAATCAAAAAACATTCAATTCAAGAAATATAATCATAATTTCTTTTGTATTAAATATGAAAGTTGATTGATTACAGAGAATAAACAAAAATTCTCTATCTATTTTTTAACGTCACCTCATGTACGAGGTTATCTATTCTATTTATAGGCAGACAAGATGCCTTTTACAAAATGACTAAACTACCCCTGAACTATTATATCAGAACTAGTCTAAGTCTTCATCTGCATCTTTCCTTATTCATCCACATTGGCAAATGCGGATGAGTTTACTTGATCAACATTTCTTCACCTAATCATCCGTATTAGTATGTTGGCCATCCGCATTGGTTAATGCGGATGAACAAATACATATGCCCATTTATTCGCATTTGTCAAATGCGGATGAGCAAAGTCTTGTCCGCATTGTTTCTTGATCTTCTGCATTTGTCAATGTGGAAGAACAAATACTTGTCTGTATTTGTTTTGTGTCTTCTGCATTGATAATGGGGAAGATAACACTTGGTTTTTCTGAGCAGGATCTTCATCCGCATTTGTTCTTGGACATGAGGGATTCCAGCAAAGCAACCATCAAATCACCCATTGAATTGGCATTTATGATCCTTTCAGGGTGCAACAATACTCCCCCTAAGGATTATACAACCTATGTTTTTCAATGTTTGGGAGGTGATTGAAGTTGTGAAGATTCTGCTGGGTCTTGTGGAGGAAGCAAAAATGCAGCTATTGTTGGATCTAGAATAGCTTTGATCATGTTGACAGAATCTATTGCTTCTGACATTCTGTCCCTACTCAGCACATGTATCTTCATTTTGCTCATGTTGTAGATGGCTTCTATTGGTAACTTCTTGAGTGAAATAGGTTCCCAAATAGAAATAGTAGAAAGACCACCTATGTGTATCAGCAAGCTTCCACCCACATCCACCTCAAGTTTCATAATATTCCCAAGTTGCAAGGGTGTCTTCTTTTCTTTCTTTTATCTCTTTTTGTATTGATGCGATTATAGGCTAATTTCAACAACTTGATGCACTTTAGGAAGAAGTGCATATCTTGTTCACCCAGCTTGTTGTTGATTTCCCTGAAGTGTCTTGTATAGATATAGTGAATGTAAGATTCATCAAGCAGTCTTACTTCATATCCACTAAATAATCTTATTTTAGTACCCTCCTTTCTCCCCACTTCCTTTCAATCACCATCTCATAAGTTTGTTCATCATAATACACATTTGAGATGCGTGTGGAGGAATGAGTACCAGACACCATTTTTCTTTTCAATGCTTATGTTGGTTTTACCTTCAACTCAGGGAACACAACTTCCTCAGCTTGTATGTTTTTCTTCTTCTCAAGAGGATAAATAAAAGACTTATCTTTCCTCATGCAAACAGTCTTTAATAAATTGAATATTTTGAGTATGTTTTCAAATTCATATCCTCTTAACATAGCTGAATGATTGATCGGTTCCAGTTAAGCTAGTTTTTTTGAATCATGGATCTCCAGAGCATTTACAAGAGTTGAGTACTCAGTAAAGAATTGCACCAGCCTTGAGATTGTTTTTTACCATGAACATGTTCCACATGCTATCATACTTCCAGGCAATTATTTTTTGATCAAATTTGCCTTTGGGAGTAGACACCCCTCTAATTAACTCTGCAGTTGTTAACCTTCTTGTAATTTCAACTTAGAGGGTTCTGCAAACCATTCTGGGTATTTGTGAACCACAGGAGCCAACAGTTCTTGATCCTTTTGATTTAGCATCATGTCTTGGGCAGTTAGTAGGATCTTGGCTTCTTGTTCAAGATTTCTTCTTCTACTCTCTTGAGCATATCATTCCTTTCATTGATCACTTGTAGAGTAGCAGCCCTTAATGAGTTTGTCTTCATATTCCCAATATTTCTTCTTATGAATCCTTGACTTGAAAGATATCCCGCATTTCCTTATCTGACATGCTATAAGGATCAGGAAATAGTGGATCAGAAGTTAGGGTTGATTTCTTCATTGATGATAGTTTAGCTAAGGGAACCTTTCTTGACAATGGTCTTTCATACACAGTTGTGGTTGGTTTCTTCATAGAAGATTCTTTATGCACTAGAACATCTTTGGTGATTGATTTTTCATACTCTTCTTCTACATTTGGATCTAGTAGCTTATTCACTTTTTCTTCTTCTTCTTTCATTTCTTCATATGTCATGCCAAAAACTTTATCTAGATCATACCCTTGATTGATAAAAAACATTGCTTTTATCATTAAGTCATTAGTTTCGGCTTTTGATAGCATTTCATCCATTGGTTGTTATGTTTTCATTGGACTATCCATATGAACATCCTCTTCAGCATCATATCCTCTAGCTCTCTCTCCTTCTTCCAAATCTATGAATACAGCTAGTTTCTTCAATTGTGCCTCAGCCTTTTCATGTTCTTCCAGGAATTCTGCTATTGCAGCAAGACTTCTTGGGTTATTTGGTTTGGCTTTCTTAGCTGGTTCATCTTCTTTCATTGGCATTTTTCCTTTAGCTTTCTCAGATAAGTATTTCCTCTTTCTGGTATATGTTGGAAGAGGAGGACTAGAAGAGGATTCAGCTAGTTTCATTTCCTCAGGCAATATTTTAGCCTCTTCTTATATATTTTCTTGATCATCATCCTTTTTTTTTCTTTTTCTTGTTCATTCTTTTCTTGTTCCTTTCCCCACATTTCTCTTATCTTTTCTTTTTGTTCCTCTAACATAACCACAACAGGTACAATCTGCATGCTCAACTCTTTCTCCAATGGAACTGGAGATTTGGGAATGACTACAATAGGTTCAGAAATGGTCTTTTGGTGTGCAACGATGTCCCAAAAATCTTCATCTATTGTGAATTCTTCTGAAGAAAAACTATCCATAACACCGATCAATTATTCAAATTCATTTTTCTCAGTCTGAGTGGCCTCTGATTGCCCGGAATAAATCACCATTTCTATGCTTTGTTCCTCATTCTTTGGTTTGCTTCATCTTCTTCTTGTTCATCATCATCAGAACTAGGTTGTTTCTCATCATCAATAACCTTTTCTTTATCATTTGTAGTTTCTCCAGTTCTAGCACTTCTTTGAATTTCAATCAACAACTCAAGTTCAGAGATCCTTTTAGATGGAGTTTCAACTTGACTTTGGAGATTTGATATGATTTCAGCTTGTTCTTCAATAATATTGTCTTGTTCTTCCATAGCTATGGTTTGAATGGCAAGAGTATCAACATGACCAGTCACTTCTTCTCTTGAATGATTGAGTGTAGCTTTTAAGTTTTCAGTTTTTTTCTCTTTCTCATTCTTTTCAGCTTCATGTTTTTCTTTAAGCTCTTTTAACTCCTACTCCTTTTCATCAAGCTCTAAAATCCTATCATCAATGATTCTAGCCTTCCTATTCAATATTCTTTCCATCCTTTCAACCTTGTTCCTGTCCTTCCACTTCTTGATTTATCTGCTGAATCATCCATGGAAGAAGAGGTGAGTGAGACCCACTATAAAAGTTTCTTGGATCCCTCTTCTTAATGTATTTATTAGATCTTGTATCATAATGAGGAATATCAAGCACTAGTCCCTCATTAGCAATCAGGGAATGATTCATTGATCTGAATGAATCTTGGATACATCAAGAACTTGTATCTTCTCCCTTCTTGAATGTTTGAAATCGGACCATTGAAAACATAGGCAGACATATTGAATGGCCTGTTAGTGCAGAGAGCACAGATTGCTCATGATGTGGTGACTGGAATAATATTTCATCCTGTCTTTCTCTTGGATAGACAATGCTAAAACATGTGAATTATGAATCTCCAAGGTACATCAACTAACCCTTTAACAATTTGTTTAGCTTCATATCCTCCTTCATAACAAATCTCAGCAAAGAATGTGGTTATTTCATCATCATCCAGCTCTAAAGGTGCATTAGCATCATCACCAAAGTGCAAGCATCCTCTAATAGTGACTTGAGTGATGCTTAGAGTATGATCATTGTCAATTCTTCCAACTAGAGTTCTAGCACCATCTTCTTCAATAACTTCAGCTGAGTTCTAGAAAAATCCTATGAAGTTCTCATAGATGGTTGGTCTAATAGTGATAGCATAAGATACCGTTGTAGTAGAAATGAATCTGATGATATCTCTAAGTCCCTCAGCTTCTAGTACATCAGGGTTTAAATAGCCACTGACGTTATGGAGCTTGCTCCATGAAAGATTTGCCATATGATCTGCATACAAGACATGTGTGTTAGTTTTAATGAAAACTCATGAGTGTCATTTATCAGTTTGACATTAAATGGTCATAGATGAACTTTCGACAATAACCGGTTAAGTGGAATCACACAAAAATCTTTGGCTGTTTATCATGAAGATGATCGATGTGAGTGTACTGTGTATTTGCGCTCGTCTCACTATGAAGTCTCAAATTTTAAAAGTATTAAATGACCCATTTAAATTCCTTTAAATAGTCAAATAATGCATTTTGAAAGATTTTACGAGTTTAAGAGCAAGTTTGGTCACCACTGTAGCAAATGCGGAAGGGTAAATTTTGACTTTTGGTCATCCGCATTCGTTAACTGTAGCAAATACAGAAAAAAATTTGGACTTTGGCTATCCGCATTTGGTCAGTATTGCAAATATGGAAGTTTTGTTACTTTTGATATATTCTATCCGTATTTGTTCACCATTGTAAATGCGGAAGAACTAAGTTCATCAACATTGTAACAAATGCGGTTGACAAAACTTATTCAGCATTGCTCACTGTAGCAAATGCGATTGAATAAAATTTGTCAGCATTTGCTAACTGTAGCAAATGCGATAGAATAAAATTTGTCAGCATTTGCTAACTGTAGCAAATAGGATAGAATAAAATCCACATTTGATCATCATTCGCATGATATTGATCACTTAACTATCTCTGCTTGATCATTACAGCATAGCAATTGATGTGTATCCACAAATGCGGATAGATAAAACAAATGCGGAAGTGTAAATTTCATTCGTATTTGACAAATGCGGTTGAACACTTAACAGTTTATCCGCATTGACTAATGCGGTTGAACACTTAAAAATTATTTTACCCGCATTGACAAATGCGGTAGAACAATTTTTGTTCCGCACAGGTTTTAACACTTCAAAAATTCTTGTGTACTTGTAACACACTAATGCTGTAGAGTAAAATCATTTTCCGCATTAGTTGCACTTGAAAATATATTATTACCCGCATTGGTTATATGCATGGGTTATCTTCACCTGCACTAACCAATGCACTTACCTACATTAACTTTTAAACTTAATCAAAAGTTAATGTGATTGAATTGATTATTCATCTTATGAAGACTTGTCCTTGATTGATTTTTCTTAAGAAGTTGACTGTTGAAGTTGTCAATTCTTGCTTGGATTGACTTGTATGTCAAAAGTGATACAAGTTTCCCAATTTTGACTGATCTTGGACTTATCATGCTACTAAGAATCTGCATAAGTTAAGATATAATGGTATGACTTTTTGCAACAACACCAAATTCTTTTTTGTTTTGTTTTGAAGGTAAGTTAACCTAATAAACAAAAATATGGACTTGCTCAAATAATTTAAATTACTCCCCTTAATTTTATATCCACATATGGATAGAAACTTTAAAGATTTAAAATTTTTGAATTTTATTATGCTTATTAATAATGAAGAGAATTCTCTCTTTTGATTGGATCATATCATCTTACCTTACACATGTGCATCCTTTATGATTAATTGGACATGTTTATGAACTTGAAGATTGAAGTTATGTTTGTCCTCTTAAACTCATACCAGGTTGATATTTTGATGCAAATGATTTTTATCATGTTTTGGTTGATTTAATTATTTAATGTGTACCTCACACACACGAGCATGGAATGATCAACCATCCTTATACAATGCATGGCAGAAATTTTTCACAACTTTTCTTACCAGGTTATTTAAATTATGAGAACTCATTTTCACTAATCCTCATTGGGATTCTTTTACTTTGATCCTTTTCATGATGATCTTTGTTCGATTTCTTTTCACTTCACTGTGGAAGGTGATCCATGATGGGATTCTTGTGTTTATTCACTTGGAATGTATTGCTTTTGTAGATTCATCCAATTTGAATATGTTCCTCATTGGGAATCTTTTGGATCAGGACATCTGCACTACGTGCATGTTTCATCAGGTCTTTGCTCAGCGAAACAAAGATGAAACTGATGTAGGTAAAAGAGATTCATAAAGTATCATTACCTGGTATGTTTATGTTACTACACACACAAGCACTCAGATAAGCCAATACATACCTGTACTCTGTGATGAGTGTTTCACTATTAAATAAGATTTTAATTCATCACTGCATGTATATTCTTTTCCAAGTTGAGCCTACCAACATATCTGGTAAGTCATGATAGTCTTGCAATTTTAGAAACTAAGCACAGTGAATGATATAATGACTGTAATTATATCATTTCCCAAAATTCTTTTCATCATCACAATTGATTTCCATTTGTGTTTTCTCTCATGTTTTTAATGTTTTTTTGATGTTTTTCATGGTTTTACTCAAGGTTAATCATGCCAATTGACCGAACTAGGAATTCAAACCTACTAGGTTCAAATGCCTTGGTAAATAAATCAACTAATTGATTTTCAGTTGGTACTTGAATCAATTTGATTAAACCCTTTTCAGCACAGTCTCTCAAAAAGTGATATCTAATTTAAATATGTTTAGTTTTTGAGTGTTGAACTAGATTATTCGTTATGAAAACAACTGCTGTGTTGTCAATGTAAATTTGTGTGTGCAAGAAGTTAAAACCATAATCAAGCATCTGGTTTTGAATCCAGAGTACTTGAGAGCAACAAGCTGATGCTGCAATATACTCAGCTTCTGCTATGGACACTGATACATTGGTCTGTTTCTTGCATTGCCAAGATACTAGTCTGGGACCAAGAAATTGACAACCGCCAGAGGTGGATTTTCTGTTGAAGTTGCATCCTTCATAATCACTGTTTGTGAAGGCATAGAGATTAAATTCTCCTTCCTTTGGATACCATAACCTAAGAGCTGGTTTGACCTTCAAATATCTGAATATCCTCTTTACTACATTCATATGTGATTCTTTTGGATCAGCTTGATATCTGGCACACACACAAACACTAAACATAATGTTAGGCTTATTGGCTGTTAGATACATAAGTGAACTGATCATTGATTGATAGTGAGTCTGATTCACTGATTTGCCTTTAGGGTCAGGTCCAATCTTCATTTTATTATCCACAGGAGTTCTCATAGACTGACACTCAGCAAAGTGGAATTTCTTCGACATGGTTTCCATGTATTTTGATTGATTGATGAAGATTCCATCTGCTATCTGTTGGACTTGCACCCCTAGAAAGAAGGTGAGTTCCCCCATAGCACTTATTTGAAATTTTGAGTGCATAAGATCTTCAAATTCTTTGCAGAGTTGCTTGTTTGTAGAGCCAAATATAATGTCATCCACATAGTTTTGGACTAACAACATGTCTTTTCCAATTTTTCTTTTGAAGAGAGTCTGATCATCTTTCCTCTTTCATATCCATGTTCAAGAAGAAAGGATGATAGAGTCTCATACCACTTTCTTCGGGCTTGATGAAGACCATACAGAGCTTGGTCAAGCTTGTAAACTAATCTAGATCTTCAAAGCCAGGTGGTTGACTCACATAGACCTCCTTAGTAATCTTTCCATACAGGAAGGCACACTTTACATCCATTTGATAAATAGTAAATTTCATGGATGCAGAATATGCAAGAAAGATTCTGATTGCTTCTAGTTTGGCAACAGGTGCAAACACTTCATCATAGTCGATTCCTTCTTCCTGAGTGTACCCTTGTGCCACTGGTCTGGCTTTGTTTCTGATGACGATCTACCAGTTGCCATACATCTTGCTTTTTGAATTGGAGCAATTCTTCCTGCATTGCTTCAATCCAGCTATTGTCTTGAAGTGCCTCTTTGATGTTCTTGGGTATTGTTTGACACAGAAAGCATGAGAACAAACAGATGTTTGCAATACTAGATTTGCTTCTTGTCACCCTCTCACTAAGATCACCAATAATGGTTTCAACCGGATGATTCTTGTGTATTCTTGTGGTTGGAATGGTGTCACCAGCAATAGCTACATCAAGATTGGAGACATTCAGTTCATTATGGTTAGAGGCACATTCATCTGGTACTATTGTTGAATTATGAAGATTGTCAACTTCTTTTTCAGTTACTGCTACATCTTCAGCAGCACTGAGATTGCTTGCATCAGTTGATGTACCTTGTGTTTCAACTAGAGGAGTAGCCTGTTTTTGATTTCTGATCTCATTTGACAAGTCATTTGAGTGGGATGGTACCAGGCTTGGACCTCCTTCAGACGAAACACTTAGGTTTTGTGACAGTTGTCTGATGGGATCAGCTTGAAGAGGAACATCTTTATTCATGTGTTCATCAAATGTAGGGGGAATCAATGGAAAATTATCTCTTTTCTCTACAGCTGACAAAGTATCGTTTGAATGTATATTTCCTGCATCAGACAAGTGAAATTGGTCAAATGATTTTGTAAATATGTCAATATCAAACAACCAGTCATGACCATTTGTAGATTTGGGAAATGAATGTTCCTTGAATTGAAAATTTGTAGATTCATCAATAATGTTTAGTATGGGATTAAACACTCTGTAACCTTTGAAACAGAAGAATAACCTACAAAGAATCCTTCATCAGACTTGGATGAAAAGTTTCCCACATAGTCTCGAGTGTTCAATATTGAGACAAGACTACCCAAGGATTTAAGAAATCCAATAAATGCTTTTCTATAGAAGAGTAGTTCATAGGAGTCATGTTGTTTTCTTTGACAAGCAAAGTTCGATTCTGTACAAAGCATGATGTATTAACCGACTCTGCGCAGAAGGTGATAGGTACTTTTGCATTAGCTAGCATCGTTCTTGCTGCTTCAATCAGTGTTCTATTTCTCCTTTCAGCTACCCCATTTTGTTGAGGAGTTCTAGCTTGCAATGAATTCATGTTTTGAAGTTTGTGTGCCCCAAACGTCTATGCCAAAGCTGTGACTCATCAAATGATGCTTTTGCCAAAGACATGTTTCTTCTTTAGGTGATGCAGAACACAGGTTTAATACATATGTATTGTTCTTCCTTGGGGTCTTTAAGACAACCCATTCCTCAGGGATTTGAAATCAAGGTTTCAAAATGTAGCAATGAGTACCTGTAAAGTGCGTGGAATATTTCTTGTCGCAGATTTGTAACACGCTAAGCAGATTGAAATTCAGCTGTTCACAGTAGTTCACTCTATCAAATCTCAGCATCCCGTTGTCACAAATCCTTTGCTTGTAATTCTACCACCTTGTGAATCTCCACCAAATGCCACAGTAGTTCCTTGTACATGCTTGAAGTCATGAAGGAGGGAATAATCTCTAGTCATGTATCGGGAGCATCCACTTTCCACGTACCATAAGCTATTGGACCTGTGTGGATGAACCTGCAAGCAAAAGGAGATAATTAGAATAAGGAACCCAAGTAATGATGGTCTTGGGTTTCCCGTTCCTATTCATGATGGTGACCTCCTGATATTTCCCTCTAAATTGTGGTTTAGATAAAGGTGTCCAGGGAGATTTTTGGTAATGAATGGGTTGAGTCATCTCATCAACATCTATTGAGGATTCAAATAAGTAATGAAATCGTTGGTCCCTGTTTCTTTGTAGAAATTTAGCCCGTTTTTCATTATCAAGTTGGTGTTTCATTGTGATATGATTTCTTTGACCCTTCCTCAATTCCTTCAAATTATTCGTGTCATTTGTTGATCTAGGTTTCCTAGATTAAGTATTGTGAAAATGAGGTCTGACAGAATGTGTTACAGTGGATGATTTTGAGATGGGCTTGTGTTGGGGAATTCTCAAACCCTTCTGATTGAAGTAACAATCAGATGTATTATGATTGTTCATGTCACAGATTGAACAATACTTGTTGAAATAGCAGTTTTTGGTGGAGTGATTGTTCATATCATAGATAGAGCAATATTGATTAAAAAGCATTTATCAGTCTTGTGATTGAACATTTCACAAATGTCACAATACGTTTGTTTGTTTCTTGAATCAGTTTTTGCCTTGTGTGACTCAGCTGAAATGTTCTTTTGTTGAATTACTTTCTTTTCTTTAGGTGATGAATCAGAATAAGCCCTTTTAGTAGTTTTCTTAACAACACTACTTTTGTTTAATTGTTTGGGTTGTTTCTATTTCTTCCACCCATTTCTTACCTCTTTCTCAAACTGGTCAACATGTTCCTTGTTGCAGATATCAAACCCAACTCCCTGCCTTAATCTTGAAGACTAAGGGTCTGATAATGTTTTAGGTGTTGAACACATGTTATTGTTTGTTTCTTTTGCAGTGAAACCTTTTCTGATTTGCTTGAATTTTTTGGAGATATGATCTCATTATCAGAACTACTCTCAGTAGTGGGTTTCACTATCTTCACATATTTGTTTTTACTTTGTAACACACATGGTATGAATTTTATGAAAGGGACAATTGCTTTTAAAGGGCTTGATGGTTTCATGACACTCACTGTCTTGTCTGAACACTCTTTAATTTTAGTTGGGTGACCTAACTTGATTTTATCCTCATTGGTTTCAATATAAACATCAAGTTTATTTTGAGGATTGGTCACTTGTTTTACTGTATATTTAGGTTCCATAGTTTTAGTGTCCATTTCTTTAGTGAGTGAGACAAATTCACGCATGACAGTGTAGTTGTCATTGTATGGTGGAGGACATGAATTTTACCCAATTCCCGACATGTCCTTTGGATCCTTTTGAGAATCAAGCATCTCTTGCAGCTTGACTGAAGGCATTTGAAACTTTTCAAGTTTCACTTCAGTCAGTGAAGTTTAGCCTTAGATTGAGCTAACTTTTCAGTAAGGAGCTCATTCTTAGTTGCAAGAGTGTACTTTTGACCATGCAGTTTTTCTATGTCAGAGATAAGAAATTTGATTTTGATTTCAAACTTTTTTATTTATCTCTTTATCATCTCCGAGTTTACTATTTCTTCCTTAATTTTATCAGCCAGTTTGTGATTATGCTCCCTATAACCTTGCAATTCATTAATAAATTTTTCACTACAAAGGTTAGACTTTACCTCAGTAGGCATGGGAGATGGACCATCATTGATGTGAGCCATAAGAGCATGATTCTAAAATTGAGGCTTCACTTCCTCAGCATACACGCTCCAGTCACATACTCCATCTTGCTTTATCACGAGAGCACTGGCAGAAGACTGACTGCTTCCATGAGCTTGATTTGTCAGTTGGGGTGGATTCTGATATGATTAGTTTTGATGATACTGTTGTTGTTGGTTGTTGGAGTGAAAGCTTGAGTTAGGCTATGAGGATGACTGGCCTTGAGAGTTCCTTTGATAGTTGTTTCTCTTGAGGGCATTACACTCTCTGGAGAAGTGACCAGCCATGCTACAGTTAAAGCATTTCACCTTGGATTTATCATATCCAAGTTTTGTATTTTGATTTAGGCTCAGCTTTTTGCCTTTTCTGAAGAACTTTTTGGCTGTCATGGCAATCATGGCCATTTGCCATTGTAGATCCATTTCTTCCACATCATCTGGATCCATTTCCTCTAGATCTTCTTGAATTAGATGAGCAGAAGTGAGTCTTCCTCCCAAGTATGCTTCAAAGCTTGCAACAAAGGCATTGTAAGATGCCTTTTGTTCTTTTGATCTTGTATCCTGAGTAGTGGTTTGGGGAGCAGCAGTGACTCTGGAAGTTTGAGGAGCAGTAGTGACTCTGGATGTTTGAGAAGATGTTGATGGATGATTGATTGGTGGAGTTTCAATGAATCCAATGTTATTCATTTGATCGTTTGATGAGATGACGTCATCCTCCTTGATGATGAAGGCATTTTCCACAGAATGAGATTCTGATGGAAATTTGTAGGCCTCAATCACTCTTGGTCCACCAAGATTTCTACTTCTTTCATCTTAAGCTTCAATTTTTGCTATCATGACGTCTAAAGTAGTACTCTCAAGATCAAGATTATTTTTTAGCATGGTTATATTCTGTTTCCAGTTTTCAGGGAGACTGTGAAGCATTTTCTTGTTTAATTCTTTAATCTTGTAGGTGACTCCCATGATTTCCAAGTCATTTACTAACTATACAAATCTATGTCATTGTTAAGATATTGATTCTCCCTTGGTGTGGTGGAATGTTTCATACTGATTAACAAGCTTATCCTTGTTAATTTTGGCTACCTCACTACTTCCTTCACACTTGATTTTCAATGCATCCCATACAGCTTTTGTAGTACCATACTTCTCTAATCATTTCAGCATATCCATCTTGAGTGATTGAGTTAGAACGGAGTAGGCTTTGAGGTCAATCTTGATTTTCTTGTAGTCTTCATCATCTAGAGTTAGATCTTCAATGGATATTCTAGCAGCTCTGTAAATTGCAGCTTGATCTGCAAACAGAGTGACAGGGATGTGTGGCCCGTTGCATATTGAGATCTAGAAATCAGGATCTACACCTATGATGTAATTCCTAAACATGATTTTCCACTGTTTAAACTCAGATTTATGTTTAAACATAGGAGGTTAGTTGTATGACCAAGTTCCGAGTAACTATTAGAATCCATTTTAACTAAGTGTTTAACTGGTATAAATATAGATTTAGATGATTAGGAGTTCTAGCTGCACTGAATTGATGAACAATGCCTTTGGTTTCATAAAATGCACATATGTCTTTGTTTTTAAACTCAGTTCCATTATCACTTCTTATTTTTTTGACCTTATGATCAAGTTGGTTTTCAATTTTTATGATAAAGCCTTTTACTATCTGGGATGCCTCATTTTTATGAAGTAAGAAGAAAACCCATGTGAATCTTGAAAGGTCATCAATAATCACCAAACAATATTGTTTCTTTCCGATACTCATAACATGAGTTGGTCCAAACAGATCCATATAAATTAGCTTCAATGGAGTATTGTTTGTGTTCACTAGCTTTGGTTTGTGAGAAGATTTTTGTTGTTTTTCTTTAAGGCACGCTGAACAGTGATCAATAAAGTGAAATTCTTTTTGGTGAAGACCAATGACATGGTTTCCTTTGACCAATGTGTTCATGTTTTTAAAGTTTTTGTCCCCCAAACGTTTGTGCCAAAGCTGAGACTCATCAAATGATGCTTTAGACAAAACTATATGTTTCTTCTATTGGTGTTGCAGAATTTAGGTTTAAGACATAGGTGTTATTCTTCCTCGGAGTCTTTAGGACAACCCATTCTTCTAAGATCTGAAATCCTGGTTTCAAAATGTAACAATGAGTATCATTAAAGTGAGTTGAATATTTCTCGTTATAGATCTGAGACACGCTTAGAAGATTGAAGTTTAGTTGTTCACAGTAGTTCACTCTATCAAAGCTTAGCATCCCATTTGTCATAGATCCTTCACCAGTAATTCTTCCACCTTGTGAATCTCCTCCGAATGCCATAGTAGTTCCTTGTATTTGCTTGAAATCATGAAGGAGGGAACGATCTCCAATCATGTGTCGGGAACATCCACTGTCCACGTCCATAGGTTTTTAGACCTATATTGATGACCCTGCAAGCACAAAAGAACTAATTAGAATGTAGAACCGAAACCATAATGGTCTTGGGTTTCCTATTCCTATCCATGATGGTGAACTTTTGATACTTTCCTCTAAATTGTGATCTAGTTAGAGGTGACCTGGGAGATTGCTTGTGATAATTTGATAATGTCATCTCATCAACATCAACTAAAGAGTCAGAGCAGTAATGAAACCTTTGGTATCTATTCTTTTGAAGAAATTTAACGTGTTTTTCATTGTCAAATATCATTTTAGGTTCGGGAAGATCAAACTTTTGATTAATGATATGATGTTTGTTTCTTTGAATCTTTCATAATTCTTTTATGTTACTCCTGTCATTGTTTTATATGGACATCCTAGATTTGTTGTTATGAAAATGACTTCTGACATTGGGTTTCACAGATGAAGTTCTTGAGATGGGTTTGTTTTGAGCAATTCACAATCCCTTTTGATTGGAATAACATTCAGATGTATTGTGTTTGTTTATATCGCAAACTGAACTCATATTTGTTGAAATAGCAGTTTTTAGTGGAATGGTTGTTCATGTCACAAATAGAGCAGTATTGATTGAAAAAGCACTCTTCTGTTTTGTGATTAAACATGTCATATATGTCATAATACATATGTTTGTTTCTTGAATCTGATTTTTCTTTAGCAAACTTAGTTGATTTTCCCATTTTCAACTTAGTCATATTCTTTTGCTTAGGGGAGGAATCAAAATCAGCCTTTTTAGTAGTTGCTTCACTGCTCTACTTTTGTTAACTATTCTGGGTTGTTTTTGTTTCCTCAACCCTTTCTTTACTTCTTGATCAAACTAATCAACACGCTCCTTGTTACATATGTCAAAACCAACTCCTTGTCTTAATTTTGAAGATTGGGGGTCTGACTGAATTTTAGTTGTTGAAATCAGTGAGCTTTTGTGGTTCTTTTGCAGTGAAACCTTGTCTAATTTGCTTGAATTTTTTGGAAATTTAATATCATTATCAGAACTTCTTTCAGCATAAGGTTTCACTGACTTCATAAATTTCTTCTTTCCTTTCGACATAGCAGGTATAAATTTCACAAAGGGACAATGGCCTTGTTTGGGCTTGTTGGTTTGATGACATTCACTGTCTTGTCTAAACACTCCTTGATTTTAATTGGGTCACCTAATTTGATTTTATCCTCATTTATTTCAATGTAAGCATTTGCTTTGTTTTGAGGATTTGTGACTTTTTTATTATTGTTTTTGGTTCAATAGTGTTAGGTTCAATTTGTTCTTTGAGTATAACAGATTCAGGCATGTCAGCGTAGTTGTCATTATATGGTGGAGGACAAGAGTTATACCCAATCCTAGACATATCCTTGGGATCCTTTTGAGAGTCAAGCATCTCTTGCAGCTTGGCTGAAGACAGTTGAAACGTTTCTAGTTTCACTTCAGTAAGTGTTTGTTCAGATTTTGATTAAGCTAACTTTTCAATCAATTGCTCATTCTTAGTTGTAAGAGTGTACTTTTCGCAATTCAATTTTTCAATGTCAGAGATGAGAGATTTAATTTTGATTTCAAAGCCTTTTATTTCTGTCTTAAGTATCTGTAACCTGACCTTTTCTTCTTTTATTTTGTTGGCCAACTTATGATTGTGCTCTCGATAACTTAGCAGTTCAGCAATGCATTTATCACAACAAAGGTTAGATTTTACCTCAGATGGCATGCGAGATGGACCATCATTGTGTGAGTCATGAGTGCATGATTTTGGAATTGAGGCTTTACTTCACCTGTATACAGATTCTAGTCACATAATCCATCTTGCTTAATAACAAGAGCATTTCTAGATGACTGACTGCTTCCATGAGCATGATTGGTCAGTTGAGGCTGAGTCTGATATGTTTGTTGGTGTTGTTGATGATGATACTGCTATTAATGATTATTGGAGTGAAAACTTGAATTAGATTATGAAGATGACTCGCTTTGAGAACTCCTTTAAAAGTTGTTGTTTCTTCTAGGAGCATTACATTCTCTAGAGAAGTGGCCAGTCAGGCCACAGTTCAAGCACTTCACATTTGATTTGTCATACCCAAGTTTCGTGTTTTCATTAAGGCTAAGCTTTCTTCCATTTCTAAAAACTTTATTGGCTCTCATTGCAATCATAGCCATTTACCACTGCAAATCCATTTCTACTACATCATCTGGATCCATTTATTCCTAGTCTTCTTGGATCAGATATGCAGAGGTGAGTTTGCCTGCCAAATATGCTTCAAAGCTAGCAACAAAGGCATTGTAAGTTGCCTTTTGTTCTTCTGATCTTGTATCATCACGAGTAGTTGAAGGAGTTGTAGAGAATCCTGATGGTTGAGCTAATGTTCATGTCTTGCTGGTTGGTGGAGCTGCAATGAATCCTGTAATCTTCACTTGATCTCTTAAGGAAAGAAAATCATCCTCCTTAGTAATAAATGTGTTTTCCACAGAGTGAGTGTCTCAAGGAAACTTATATGATTCAATAACTCTCGGTCCACCTAGGTTTTTACTTCTTTCATCAAGCTCTAGTGCTTTTATCTTGGCAATCATTGTATCCAGGGTGGTACTCTCAAGATCAAGAGTGTTGTTTTAGCATTGTCACATTTTGTTTCTAGTTTTCTGGAAGACTGTGAAGCATCTTCTTGTTTAACTCTTTGACTTTATAAGTTACTCCCGTGACCTCTAAGTCATTTACCAACTGTATAAATCTATGTAGTTGTTTAGTGATGGACTCCCTCGTTGAGTGATGAATGGTTTCATACTGATTAACAAGTTTATCCATGTTAATTTCAGCAACTACACTGCTTGTTTCACACATTATTAGTAGTGCATCCCATACCGCTTTAGCAGTTCCATACTTTTCAAGAATTTTCAACACATCCGGATTTAGTACTTGAGTAAGTATGGAGTAAGCTTTGAGATCAACCTTAATCTTCTTATAGTCATCATCATCAAGAGTCAGATTCTCAATAGGTATTCTTGAGGTTTTGTAGATGGCAGCTTGATCAACAGACAATGTACAGGAATGTGAGGCCCTTTTCATATTGAGATCTAATAGTCCAGATCTACACCTATGATGTAATTCATGAATCTGATTTTCCATTGCTTAAACTCATAATTGTGTTTAGGAATGGGAGGTTTTGGAGTTCGACCAAGTTTTGAAAAATTATGTGAATCCATTTTAACAAGATGTTTTTGACTTGTTTAAATGATGATTAGATAAATTTTAAGTTCAATTAGTCTAACTGGTCCAAATAGTCCAAAAAAACAGGCTCAATGAATCAGATCTATTTTTGTTTCTGCATTTCTCTTGCAAACTTTTGTTATATCAACTGTTCACAGCTTTTAATATGAAGGCGACTGCTTCGTTCTGGAAGGTGAGAACGTATAAACAGTAACTATTGAAGACTTTTCTGCAGTTTACTAAGTAGATGTGGTAGAACACTCTATTATCAACTCAATCACCAGATCAATCGAGTTTTGTTTGGATCTTGGGTAGATCTGAAAAAGAACCGAGAGCCAAAGCTCTTGTAACACCCGTTATTTCTTTTAAAGTTAGTAAAGAGAATAGAGTGAAGGAAAAGGAAAGAAAGTAAATAAAATCCAAGTAGAGGGACCAAATGTGTCAAAAGGACAAAATGTTTGAAAAGTAGGTGTAAAGGGTGGCATGGCCGCCCATGTTGTCGACACACCCACATCTTTCAAATTTCTAGAGAGAGAAAGCAAAGAGGAGCTAAAACTCTCAGGTATTTGAGGAAGAACAAGAAGAAAAGTTCGAATTCAAGGTAAGAATACATGGTTTTAAGATGTTCTTTACTGGCCTTGCCTCGGTTATATGCTTATGTGTTCGGGTATGTTTATGGTAGGTTTCTAGGTGGTTGAACTCTATTGCAAATAGGTTGTGAAAAAGTCATAAGCAAAGGCTACAAAGGTAAGTTCTAGGACCCCCTTTTTACATGTTTTTAAACTGCTTTGGGGCTAGAAATGCATGGATTAACGTTTTATAAAAGTTGGGTTTATACCCGTATGTATATTTGTGTGTATGCTGCAGGTGGGGTTTTATTTTGGGCTTTGTATGTTATTGATGTTATTATGATGATGTTTCTAAGGCTTAGAATGCATGATTTAAGCTTAGAATAAGTTTGAGAATGATTGGGACTTGAATTATGATGTTTAAGTGTGAAATAGGCTGCTCATGCGCCTAGCTGGAAATTTGACTAAGTGTCCTTATACGCCCCAAACCTGATGCGCCCATATAGTGGTCATGTGCCCAGAAATAGGCAAAATTTGACTAAGTGTTCATGCACCTAGATAACTCATCCACCTAGACACTCATGCGCCTGCATTGTGCTCATGCACCTAGAATTGTCCAGAATAAGACGAAGTGTTGCTCATGCGCCCCAATAGTGCTCATGCGCCTAAGTGTTCCTCATGCCGTGTAAGGCCATGCGCCTGCATAGTGCTCATGCGCCTAAGGACTTAGAATACTTTCTGACTTTTTGGGGAAAAAGTGTAAAATTAGGCTTTGAATTGGGATGTTATGATGGGCATGAAAGATGTATGATGATGATGTATGATGATGCTATGATGATGTTATGCATGATGGTATTTGCGATGTATGGTATGTATGCATGTTGTTATGTATAAAGATTTGCATGATCTTGTTAATGTTCCTGTTTATGTACGTTTATATTTCCGTGGCTTAATGTTGAATGTTAATGAAAGAAATGACTAAGTATTATGTAACGTAATGTGGAAGATAATGAAAAGAGGAACTAAAAGAAAGAATGCATGCATTAATGAATGAATGAAAGTATGAAAGGCTTGCAAGGAAATGAAAGGAGGTTCATAACCCATTGAGGGTTGTTAGCTCGACTGTGTGTGTATTTAGAACGTGCGATGTTGGCTAACTTATAAGGGTCCATACACACAGCAAGAGTTTAGTCTTGGTGACTGCTCCAATACATGTGATTAGCTAATTACTATGTGTATGTATAGCGTGCGATTTTGGGCGACCCATAAGAGTTCACACACACAGGGGAGTCAGTCCTGGTGACTACTCCATACGTGCGATATAGGGTCCTTGTGGCTTAACCCTAGATGACATAGCTTTGTGCTCAAGAGGGGGTTAAGTACACGACCAAGATGGAAGTGAAAGATAATAAAGTACGAAAAGTGCGTAACGTGCGATATGTATGAAACGAACCATGATGAAGATAATAACTATTATGTATGTGTACGTACGATGTGTGACCACATACAAAAGTAAAGAACGATTTTAAAGGAAAGATAAAGTACGTTTTATTTTAAAACTAGAACTCAATTAGCAATGCTCACTTTTATGTGTTTCGAGTTGGCAGGTAAAGGTTGCTGAGGATGGCACAGGGAGGCTACTTGGCTCTTTTTGGATGGCATCCATTTTTATAATGCTTTTGTGATGTAATGCAACAAGTATTTCGTAATGTGTTAACGATGTATTATTTTGCAAAAGCTTTTATAATAAAATAAAATGTCGTTTGTAATGTTTCCACTGCAACTACTATTTAAGTTAATATAATGTATGTTTTCTATGTGATGATCGACCAACTGTGAGTGTCCCCGGTAACAGGGCCTTACAGCTTTGATGTCAATTGACTGGGACGTGAGATTGACATTCTTACTAGGATCGAATATGATGATCGAGTTCATGATTGTATGGTGGAATTAAACAATCAAGAAACATTCAATGCAAGAAATACCCATAATTGCTTTTTTGTATTAATGAAGGTGATTGATTACAATAAAATGCTT